>OOFJ01104049.1:5343-17895 GCA_900323375.1 Benthosema glaciale
TGCACGAAACACTCCTTGGGGCTGAATTTGGTCATTTCCACTTGCCCATATGTGCCCAAATGTGATGACGGCAAGCAAACCGATGCATGGTTCGCTTGTAGAGCTGCTATTTTACTATTACTATTACTATTACTATTTTGGCTCCCGGGCAAATGACTACTTTGTTTTTTTTGTTGTTTTTTTTTTGGGGGGGGGGCTGCGTGCTAAGAAGTTTGGGAACTGCCACTGTAGAATGTAGATGACGCCTTCTCTTCTCTCTCTTGCTCTCCCCCAATCTGTTTTTCCCTCTAGTTGGAGTTGAGTGACAACAGGATATCAGGTGGTCTGGAGGTCCTGGCAGAGAGGCTGGTGAACCTAACGCACCTCAACCTCAGTGGGAACAAGTTCAAAGACATCAGCACCCTGGAGCCCCTGGTGGGTGGAGCTTAACACGTGACCTTGTTGTAGGTCTGCTGCTATTGTAGCGGACCCAGACGATCTACAAGATCACACAATCTGGTCTGAGCTTGTAGATCTGCTGTTTTTGCTGTGTGTTTGCCTCAGGATAGGGATGGTAGTGTTAATGCGATTACTGTCAATTATTTTCACTTAATTTAACTCTACCAGAGGTCCTGTTGTTTTAAGAGGAATTTGTTTTTTTCATCGTGTGGAATATATTTTGGATACCGGTATGCAAGACATCTGATATTGATGGATTAAAAGGGTGTGTGAGATCACTGTTTTGCAGTAAACACCACGAACAAGCATACTATCTTGGCCACCCAAGTGTAGTTGCTAAAAACTGGAAGTTAGGGTTGTATGCATGACTGGTGAAATTATGCTACTTTGTTGTACAGTGTCGTGCAAAAGTAGTGACCATAAGCGATCTACAAGCTCACAAAAAGTTTTACGCCACCTTATAGTTCTGCTATATTAGAAATATTCAGAAAGTGAAAGCATTTAAGTCTGTGGGTTTTTATAAATATTTAAGTAATGAAAAGTATAGCTTATAATAATAATAATAATAACTTTATTTATATAGCACCTTTCTAGACAACGTCACAAAGTGCTGTACAGTAGAGCTCACTAAAAACAGGGAAACAGTAAAAGAAATGGATGCAACATAGCAGATCAGCAACTTACAACCATATGTCCAACAGTAAACAACAGTAAGAACACAATTAAAAAAAAAAAAAAAAAAGTGCAGTACAAAAACAACAAGCTGTAAAAGACAAAATACAAACAAACAAAGTTCAGCGAACAAAATGAATGCAAAACATTCATTGGGACAGGGGGAATGCTTTTATACTTTATACTCCTTATACTCCACAATATGAGGAAACGGATCGTAATAAAATTGCACCATGCAGACGTCCCGCTTTTAAAATGGTTCAAACTGAAGTTGTGACCTCCCTCCCTCCCCCACCAACAGAAGAAACTCCCGCAGCTCAAATCTCTGGACCTGTTCAACTGCGAGGTGACCAACCTGACCGACTACAGAGAGTCGATCTTCAAGCTCCTCCCACAGCTCACCTACTTGGACGGCTACGACATAGACGACTGTGAGGCATCGGACTCCGATGGAGAGGGCGACTTAGTTGACGATGAAGGTGAGAGGGGATTAGGCCTGTCACCTGCATTAGAATTAGG
This sequence comes from Benthosema glaciale, assembly GCA_900323375.1. Taxonomy (NCBI): domain Eukaryota; kingdom Metazoa; phylum Chordata; class Actinopteri; order Myctophiformes; family Myctophidae; genus Benthosema; species Benthosema glaciale. The sequence continues at coordinate 6,973 of OOFJ01104049.1, forward strand.
ACTGTCACTTGCATTACAAATTTAAGTTGACGATAATTTGTCACACAAATATTAAAATGTTATTTTATCATGATCATTAATGAGGACCAAATATATGAAAATAGGTTGAAAACAAATAGGTTGTGTAGTGGTCCTTTAAATTTCCAAAGAAATCACTGACACATTTAATAATTTTTATTATTATTATTATTTATTTAAGAATGGAAGTTGTTGAGCTTACAACATAATTGCTATGCCTAATACTGCATGCGTCATTGGTATTTACTGCTATTTTGATGATTGTAGGCTGCAGAGTGGATTCTGAGGAAAAAATAAAGAATTGTAGATTAGTAACATTTTTGTTTAAACTACGTTGTGCAAATTCTTTCTGCATCCAGAATCACAGTTAGAAGATTACTCTATAAAAGGTGCAAGGTAAACCCTACTGGAGACCTTTTTTTGTATTGCAGTATCGCTATCTCTGTTAATTATATCGGCCAAAAATGTCAATATCATGCAAACCTAACCGAGGCCTCCAGGGAGCTGGTTCTACTTTTTGTTCTGACGTTCCTTGTCGGATGCCTCTCTGTTCCAGAGGGAGAGGAGGGCGAGTCTGAGGACTTTGATGAGGAAGAGGAGGATGACGAAGAGGTGGTGGCCGCGGAGGAGGATGACGACGACAGTGGAGACGAAGAGGTGAGCTGGGAGACGTTAGCGATGAGATGTTAGCTTTCTGGATGTCAACTGGTCCTTTAATACTCACAACCACTTAAAGGACACCATTTGTCTTGCAACGAATAGCTAAAATGGACAGCCTACAAGTGCAGACGTGTTGTATTTTTGGTTGTTACGCCTTGTCAGCTAGTAGATAGCTATCAGTCTAAAAGTATTGTATTACTCTCCTAAGTCATTCATTTCACATTTGCATTGATATAAATATTTCTGGATAAATCCTTCCCTATTTGCTTGACATCGAGGACATCCTCGCACCTCTTTCACTGCATAGATATTGTATTTGAAGATTTATTTCCAAGGGTTTCAGTTTCTCACTTTGAATAGTGGACTCGTTGGCCACCCACGAGTAAAGACTCTGTTCTGAGTGAAATGTAATTCAAACTGAGGAGTGCCAGACCAATCTCCCCAGGGATTTTGTTTTTCTTTTTGTCTGGTTTCCAGACTTTGCTAATTTTGAAAACAGACCTTGTCGTATGACTGAGCATTCATGAAAACAGACCTTGTCATATGACTGAGCATTCATGAAGCATTAGTCTTGATGATAAAGGAGAACCAGACAGTCGGCATTGACGATGCTGTGTATTTGCCTCAAGAAAGCCAAGCCACAATTCATATCTCAAAATCAACTAGTACACCTCCAGAAATCTGAGAGGACAACGCAGAAGTGCCTCTTGCCTCCAACAACTGCAGACTAGTTTTTGGGGCAGATAAAAGTATAGTTTTTTTTAACAGATGGAGACTTTTTGGGGTGAGTATTTGCCCCAACTGACACTCAAAGTGGCTACTGGCCAATCACAGTGTGTCCTTGCACATCCGGTATAGGTTTTGAGATGACGTGTCAAGCCCACAGCAAACAAAGTAAAAATAAAATATAACTGATCCCAAAAATGCTGCCACAACCATGGTGAATAATTTTGCTGAATGGCAGTGTGGAAGATGGGTAATTACATGTACTGTAGTTTACACTGGAATGGTCACGAACACTAATTTATTAATTCACTGGCTGGCCAACAAACATACGCTAATGCATTAAGTTATTAACTCACTTGTGTTTCGATCACTGTATATGCTTCTATTAGAACCGTCTTACCATGTTTTGAAATTGTCCTAATAGCACAGCTATATTGGAAAATGTCTATACATGTAATATGTGACATGTAGTAATTTAGAAGGGAAACAATTTTTTTAAATTAACTCTGGTGTCTTGTCAATTTGTTTTTAAAATAAAACTTTTGGTCATTGGCGGTATGGCAGACTTCTATAGGATTAAACTGCGACATGCACTGGTTGAAAGTGCTGCTTGGTGTATTGTGGTGAGCAGCCAGTAGGGGGAGCCAGACAGACTGTAAGTGGCAATGTGTTTGTGTTCAGGGTGGAGAGGTGAACGGAGATGTGGACAGTGAGGATGATGATGAGGAAGATGATGACGATGAAGACGATGATGGTAAGACACAGTTTACCACTTACAAAGTTTCAAAGTTTTATTTATTTATTTTATTATTCAGGATTATTACACGAGTGCTTTTCCCAATACTGCTGTACTGCGCGGTGGCGTTCTTCTATTCTCATGGATTAAAGTTCTCAGTCGACTGATTTCAGTTGTTTGGATTCCATAGAAGTCGGCGTGTCTTCTGTGAACGCATGCTGTGCATGGCGCAAAATAGACTACAAGTAACGTGTTGTGAGCTTGTAGATTGGCTATTTTCGGTCATTAGTTATTTTAAGACAAAAGAGTATTTGTGATCAAACTAGCAATAGAATACAAGTTTAGAAGCATCTTCCTGAAACATTAATGGTCTCAGAAATGTCATGATTTCTTTCAGCTGGTCGGCCCAAAACATTATTACATCTTCAGTCTTTAGCTTTATTCCATGTATTCTGCATAGTGCTGCTCTGTTGTGACGTCGCCATAACGAGGTATTTATTTCTTCATTCAGACGAGGATTCGTCCCCGGCCAAAGGAGAGAAGAGGAAGAGAGAACCCGAACCTGATGACGAAGACGAAGGCGACGACGACGACGATGAAGACGATGAATGAGACGGACAAAAAAAAGACTCCCGCAAACCCCCCTACCCCCCACCCCCTGACCCTGTGACCTCTGACCCTACTCTGGACTGCCTACACATGCACCCCACCACCGGTCTGGGCCACGTTCCATTTCTCTAACCCGGGACCCTTTGTTCCTATCTTCCCCCCTGGGACTCTGCTTTGACGGGTCGCTGTGGGGTCATTATTAACTCTCTGATGACCCAGTACTGCTGGTCTTCTATCCTTGGCGGCAAAAGATGCACCCAGCCGCGTGTCCAGAAAATGTATAGATTGTTTGTATCGCATTTTAAAGCTGCAATCTGTAACTGATGTCCTACCCAAAATTGAAATCATGGGCATGATTTGAGCGCCCCACGTTTCTACCGTCGATGCTACAACTTGAAAGCCTGTTTGTCCGATACAAACATGGGTGTTGCAGCCTGAGAGGACTACACATTCTTACGGATGTAGATCTTCTCGGTGGAGGCCGCACACAGTCCCGTTTCAAGGCCAGGGCCATGCAGCGCTGCAGCCCGGCAGTACTGACGGCAATTGCGGTGGTGTTTGTTGTTCACACTCACTCCTGATCCCCTGCACGTGTACACCAAGTTCTTCCTGATCGCTTGAAGAAGCCCTTGCAGCCCCTCACAGCTAACTGCGCCGTAATGACGCCCTGAGGCCTTGTCACCACACACGACACAACAACTGGCTTGACAAGAGACTGAGCCTGTGTCCACTCCCAACCTCCATAATGATTTTTAGTTTCAATGCGGTACCCGCTGGCAACCAGTAGGTGTCCTACCCGACCACGAGATCAAAATGTCTTAAGGTAAAACGAGCAGGTGGATCCAACTATAACCATAATCCACCACAGTGTTTTGTTAACAATTATTAATTCAGGCCACAAATAGATAAACAATAGATATAGGTCAAAACAACTTATGGATTGCAGCTTTAAAACAAAGTTTAATTGAGTTATTGTAATTCCAGTGGAACTGTCTGAAAGCTTCCCGAAGCCCGTCTTAGGTTCTGTCTTAAGGAAACGGAACAAGGGCTCCTGGGAGGAAGCGGCATTAAGTAATGGAGCGTGTCCTCTCCCGAACACCCCTCCCCCCCAGTGCTCCGCTCTCCTCTCTCTTTGCTACGACCAATGTTGTCCTGAGTCAGGGTTGTGTGCGCCGTGTTACTTTTTAGTTTGTTGATGTTTTTCTTTTCTTTTTTTTCAAATACAGACCCCCACCTTTCTATGACATCATGACCGTGGGGAGTGGGGGAAACAGAACAGGTTATGTGATGACATCACTGCGTTTCAGTGTCCTGAATATAGTTGACATGGATTAAAGTTCTCAGTCTTCACGATTGATTTCAGTCATAGGGATTCCACAACAGCACACGTCATGTCTTCTATAGAAACATCTCTTGTACTGAAAATAGGCGGTCGTGTTGCGAGCTTGTTGATCGTCCATTTTCAGTTATTACGTTGTTTCAAGATTAACGAGTATTTGAAATGGTCAAACTAGAAAACATGTTCATAAAACCCTAATGCTCTCGGATATATATTGTAAAATTAAAGCCTCAATCCAGAAAAATAGAATGATGGCATCTAAACATGACAGTCGTACATAATATTATATCATTGTTTAGGAAAGCTTCATGCTGATTTGACAAATAGATTTCGGACTGACTAAATCCTAATCTGATTTCAGTCGTGATATTTTATAAAGCTTTATTCCATGAGTTCCAGCCCACAACGCGTCTTGTGGACTTTGTTGATCAGCCGTGTTCGCCGCAGTACACCGCATGGCGATGTATTCATCACATGATCGGTGCTTAAACTCCCTCCCAGGGCGCCACGGCAACAGTTCGTCTCTATTTTGCCAACAGAGCTTTTTAAAAGAATATTTTTTCAGAAGAATTTTGTTTTTTGTTGATTATTTTTTTTCCCTTTCTTTTCTTTTTGTATGATTTGTTAAAGGGACGGTGCTTCTCTCTTTAATCTTTAAGTCTGATTTATACTGTTTGATTGATGCAGCGTGACACTGGCGCGCTGCTACGTATACATCGGGCCTAATTTCTCACCCCCTTCATTCTCGCTTTGTCTCCTTGGTTCCTTTCCTTGACCCCTTCCTTCTCTCTCTCTCTCTCTCTCTGTCCCTTCCTCCTTCCCTTTCCTCACTCTTTACTTTCCTCGTCTCCTACCTCCTCTCTCTCCGTCCTCTTAACATTTACACTGATTAGTTGTGGGCTTTTTGTTTTTTGTTTTTTACTTTTCTGTAAGTTAAAAGTAAAATTGAAAAAAAGCACAGAAAAAAAATGTACTTTGTAAATAAAAATCTTAACATTTTCCTCCTGGCTCCTACTGTAGCATTGTTGTTGTTTGGTTTCACGCAGTGACGGAAATGAATGTCTGCTCTATATGTCATGAAGTCTCCATGTGGACTTTTCTGCAGACTTCATGAGATTTTACGCCTTAATAGCAACATTATGTGTTGCGACCGCGACCATTGCGACGTGCTTGCGGTTAGGGTTAGGTTTGGTGTAGGGTTATTACGTATATTTGTCAGAAGACGTTGAGGGGTGAAAACAACCGCTGCTTGCGTCCCCATCACCTGTGCACTCCATCAGCACGTGTTGAAGGACCCATTGTCAATTATCACTTCCCAAGTTCCCATGCTCTGGTTGTCACAGAAGCTATTCCACAGTGGCCAGCCACCGCCAATTCATATTGTATATACAGCCAGCCACTTTGTTTTTGCTGTGTCCAGACGCAAAATGACTTTTTTTTTAAATGTTTTATCATTTCAATAAATGAACAAACTGATTCACAACATGATCAATGTTGGTGCAATTAAGATATTTGATGAGGGATGTGTTTTCTATTCACAGATTTACAAATAAAATACATTATGTTGAGGTTATACTCCATTTTCCTGGTTTGATGCGACCGAGCCGAACTCAAGAGTATAGCTCATACTGTCACTGACTTTGTCCAAATTGGCTGCTGCAAATGGCAATTAATCTGACATGTCCCGCCCTGTTTTCAGACTGGTATCCGAGTCAAAATATGACATTTATGCCATTTTCTTCTGACTTAATAATCAATCTCAGACCCAACTGATCAGTCTTTTCCAAATATGGAGTTCCATGCTTGTGATATGTCAAATCCACAGAGAAACCACTCATTTTTGCTGTCAGTAGGCCTACAGTACCCTGTTTTTAACGGAAGCCTTTATATTTTCCTGTGTCTTTATTTTCAACATTAATTTATAGCTGCTTGTGTGAATGCAGCATTGGAACAAAGGGAAACATTTAAAAGACAACATATTTCAGTTTATTTGAAATTGCTTGTATTGGAGTTCAGCATTAAGTTTGTCATGACTTGTTTTGATGATGCAACCGTGAGAAGAGAAATTCATGCTTATTGGTGGAATCAGACAGAAGACTTTACGGTATATGGATATGAATATAACGATATGAATTACACAAGCTTAGTCTGTTGATCAGGAAGTGCTGTTCTAATTGGTCAGAGATGTGATTGGTGGAGGAAGCGTATTGGTTGATTCTCAGAAAGTAGCTCTGAAGTTCTTCCTGACGTTTTTAACTTCCAGCTCCAGCTGGTTGATTCTGTCCTGGAGAAGATGAGAAACACACACACACACTACAGTAGGTGTTGCTGAAATAATTTCCTAGGCCTAGTCTATGAAACAGGTGTGTGTGTGTGTTAACCTCTTTCTGTTCCAGGTGCTCCTGTAGTATTCTGATCTCCTCCTGCTGTCTGTAGAAGGCCTGCAGCAGCTGAAACGCACAGTAAGTTGTGGAAAAACTACTTGATTTTTTTTTGTAAAAGTATCAATAACTTGAGTAATAGTACAACAGTATTAGCATCAAAATGTACTTGGTACCAAATGTGACTTAGCCTATTGGAAATCCAAATTGGAAATTCTAAAGTAAAGTACACACTCCTCAAAAATGTAGTTAAGTACAGTACCTGAGTACATAAGCGTGCATGGCACACACACACACACCTCGCTCTCTGTCCTGGGCGGGGGTCTTTCGGCAGGTTCACAGCAGTGGGGGGTGCAGTTGTAGGCCCAGGTCAGAGCCTGGGTCTCGTCTGGCTGCCAGCCCGACAGATCGCTCACCTCCCTGGGGTACTTGGCATCCTGGTAGGACAGCTGCTCCTGCAGGAACGCCTGGCGAGGTGACACGGTAAAACGCTACACCTTAATCACTTATTAAACGGCTACTTATGATTACTGTCTCAAACAAGGCGACACGTTTCCCACTTTCATTTCAACATAGTCATAAATGGAGGCCGCCTCTGTAAAATGAACTGTAGAATGCTGTTTGTCCACTCAGAATCGAGCATTCAACCAGCCTATGTAATTTTTTTTTTTTTTTCATGTCATGCCACTGACATGGTGAAGGTCAAACTGTACAACTGCTGACTTAAGTCACTTGTAGTCTCCACCCTACTCCTACCTTTTTTTCCAACTTGGTTTCTCTGTGTATGTTGGTGTGAATGTAATTCATGAACGAAATATAACTGATTCGGTCCCCATGATTACAATGTTGGTTCTAGAGTAGACAAGCCGCAGTCTAGAGTGGTGCCTCTCTTCTGTTGTGGAAATACCACAAACGGTTTACCTACTCACCAATACAAACATGGCTTGTGTGATTAGAAAGCCTACTTTCCTTAGTGGAAGCACTTGGAGCCCCCCACCACACGTATAAAATGCACCTTTTGGGCAGAATTGTTTTTCACCGGAAAAACTGGAATTGCGCCCTCTACCTAATCTCTATCTAATATTGCCAAGAGAAAACCTCCATAGAAAATATTTTTTCCTCCGGTGAAAAACGCTTTCTGCCCAAAAAGTGTGTTTTATACGTGCGGTGGGGGGCTCAGAGTGCTTCCACTAAAGAAAGTAGGCTTTCTAATCACACAAGCCGTGTTTTGTATTGGTGAGTAAAGTAAACCGTTCGTGGTATTTCCACAACAGAATAGAGGCTGGTCGGGTTGTGCGAGATAACGCTGATTTAACCATAGCTCTACTGCAAGGCAGAATCATAGAATCAATGGAACTATGGACGATAGAAATGTTAGAAATTTGTATAGGCTGTACTGTACATATCGAATTGGAGTTCCTTTAACAAATGTAAGAGGTTCAGAATCACTGACGCTGATAGATTAGTGTACGGCACCTCTTGCACTGATCCCAGACCTGTCCTAGCCGGTCCCTGGCCAAGTGAAGGGCTGATCCCCTTGAAGGGAGGTGTTTCTGGGTAGGGGTTGGTTACTGGAGCCCCAGGCTTCAGGGACATGAGCACAGGGCCTGAATGGTGGCAGACGACATACAACCTGAGATTGATGGCTAACTTATGCTCCGTCGTCATGCGACGGTGCCGTGGAGTAGCTGACGCTGTCACGATTACAAATTTAAGTTGTAGATTATTTTTCAAACTAATAATTGCGAATGTGTTTTTGGCAGTGTACGTTGTGAACATGTGAATAACGAATACATTTCTGACTGTTGCCTGGTAATCAAAAAATGCACACGGCAGATATGACAAAACAAACAAATACAAATAATTTACTGACAATCATTATCTTTAAACTTAAAAAAAAAGTCCATATGTGTACATTTGTAGATGCCACGTGGCTGCTGTTTGTGTAAATATACAGCATCTAAATGTCAATATCCTGTAAGTGAAAAATAACTTAAGTGAAACTACACCTATTTTCAATTTGCAACTATAAATCCTAGTGTTCTGATTATTTAATGTGAGAAAAGATACCCTATGCTTCTGTGTAAAATGTTGAGCTTGTGAAGGTTCTGTATGCCCGATAATACCAAACACCGAAGGGTTTTGTTTTAATATGACATTATGTCCCAGGTGTTCCTTTGGGCATGACTGAGAATGTGTGGGTCTGTGGCTCCTGACAGTGTGACCTCTGACCTCTGTTGACTCCAGAGAGCCACTCCTGAGCTGTCATGGCCGCCTGGTTTCCGGTTGTCATTGGATACAAGTCCTCCTGGAAGCTGTCCGACTGCCGGAGAAAGATGTGGTGTGTGCAAAGGTAGGGGAGACAGCACATTTTGATTTAGCTTTAGTCATAGTCTTTTGACTAAAATTCCAATTCCATTCTATTAGATTTTAGTTGTCTAAATTTAATTTTGTCAACGAAAATGTATTTTGGCAGGCCTTGATGGCATTGTTGTAATGGCAGGTTTTACACTTGGTTGCATGCTAAAAATAGCCAATATACACACACACCTACCTCTTTTCGTGGTACTATCATGGACAGAGGCTCCACCAGGTCCTTGTCGGTGATGAGTCTGTAGAACCTGAACACCTCGCAGGCCCTGACGTCCAGACCTCGCTTTGGCATCACGCCTGCATGCGCAACCAAACACAAAGGTCAGGGGTCAACACAGCTGTTGCTGTGATGATGTGCTACGTGTGTGAGTGTGACTGACTGAGTGAGTGAGTGTGAGTCTCACCCAGGCCTTTATGGGGCAGCACTGAGCGGTATTCGTTCAGAAAGGTCACGTATGGTTTTTCCGAGCTCACTTCATAATACCTGATGTTTCCGTCTCCCTGAGACACACACACACACACACACATACACACACACACGCGGTACGATGATAGGTTCTCAAACATGTTCATGTCAAGGTCATGGCTGCGGACCCGCCGTCCCCATCTCAAACATAGTTTGTGCCAGGGGCTTGTCTGTTACCTTCCCAGCCAGGTAGAGCATGTGTGTGTCCGGGTCGTAGAAGGGGAACAGAACTCCGGCCGATCCGTCCAAGTCTTCCTCATAGAGAGGTTCTGATAAGTCCTCCTACAACGCACACATCAGAGCCATAGAGTAAGACAGAATTACGACAACTGTGTTCACTTCATGGGGCCATGGCCCCATGGTCTTCTACATAGACCTCTATTGGCGAATAGGGACACCGGAAGTTTACGGAATGCATTGGAGTCTATGGGCTCGCGTGAGTACATGAACCACGTGACCAGGGTGTTTTCTGCCTCCTCAATGTCGCAACTCTGTCTATACCCTATGGCTCTGGCATACATGAGACATAGGTTCTGATAGGCCCTCCTACAACAGCCATGGTGGAAAGTAACTGTGTGAAAGGTGTGTAGTCTGTGTACCGTACCGCGTCCCAGAGGGCCATCATCCTGTGTTTCCAATTCCATGGCGATAATAATAGAAAGGTGTGTACCGTATCGGGTCCCAGAGGGCCATCATCCTGTGTTTCCATGGCGATAGCAATAGTAAGGTGTGTACCGTATCGGGTCCCAGAGGGCCATCATCCTGTGTTTCCATGGCGATAGCAATAGTAAGGTGTGTACCGTACCGGGTCCCAGAGGGCCATCATCCTGTGTTTCCATGGCGACGCACCAGTAGAGAGCAGCATCCTCAGATCGCCAATGAACAGCACCTTACTGGCCCTGTGCTCCTTGTTACTGGACACCTGACACACACACGCACACACACACACACACACACACACACACACACACACACACACACACTTTCCAATTATTTTACGTCTACTCCACTACATCTAAGATTTTCAAAAGGTCCTTATACATATGTAACGCCCGGGATTCGAACTCTGGTCTCCCGCGTGAAAGTCCAACATCTTAACCACTAGACCAAAGGGATATCCCTATGGACTGGGGGCAGATATTAGACTTTGAGGCCATCAGGCAGAGGCTCTGAGCCACTGCTACACATACATGCATGTGAAATGGGACATTCACTCAAGTAAATTTTGATTTCCTGACCTTTAACTTGTAACTTGTATTTCTACATACATTGCAGCATTGATACTTTTACTTAAAGTTACAAGAAATTGAGTACTTTTTCCACCACGGGGCAACAGTGGCTCAGGGGGCAGAGCGGCATCATCTTGGGAGTTTCCCGGTTTGAATCCCTATAGCTCCTCCTGGGTTATCGTCCTCTCGGGCTAGGCTGGAGGAACTAGCCCTTTCAGAGGACTAGAGGGGTGGGTTCAAACTTGCGCTGGAGTCCAATGCCGGCTCCCTATTGGTTCACCAACTTATGTGCCCGCCATATTTTGTTCTTACTTACTGTAACTCGCTCTGGATTAAGAGCGTCTGCTAAATGCCTAAATTGTAAATTGTCCCCTTTTGCAACCTAC
>OOFJ01104052.1:0-13881 GCA_900323375.1 Benthosema glaciale
GCTTGGTCAAATCTAATAATATATTATCACAAATCCTGGAAAAGAACTAAGGGCTTTTTACACTGACCCCTCATTTAGAATATATTTTCTTTCACAGGTCTATATATTTTTTTCATTCCTACCTAAATCAGAAAAAGAAATTAAATCTTTCCAAACTGGTATTGGGTGATATTTAGTTCAATCAGTAATAAGGAAAAACAATAACATCCATAGCATGTCTTGACAGATTTGCTTGTACTTCACGTCAACCGTTTTCTTGTTTTAAAGGAGTTGCCATATTAAATTATTCACTTTAATGTGAATTAACCAATTTCACTATGGCATACCTATTTTCAGCATGTCAGGTGATTTGAGATTTTTTTTTTTTTGTGGTTAAGAAATTAAAAGTCACGGTTTTGGTTAAGAAATTGAAAGTCAATGTTTGTGAAGGTATACATGTCTCCCTCAAAGCTCCACATGTAGGTATCACATATTGTCAAAAGGCAGTCAGGCTTTAAGCAGATAGCCGTTGACCTGGAATTCATAGTTGTGGATGCATGAACCAGTCATTAGGATGATTTCATAAGTATGTCACATTTTCTTCTGATTCAGAGCATTTATAGCAGATCGGTAAAATGTTCTCTGAGTCCATGAATTAGGGGCCCATGTTCTGTGGCCATGTTGCATTACAAAGGGCTCATATCTAAACTCGACTGTATACTCAGGTACCTGGGAATGAATAAAACACAGTTATGCTCACGTCTAAATTGAATTGTAACCGCACAAACTGAATCTGGCCACCACAAATTGGTAACAATTATGATAATTAGCTGTACGTGAATGAAGTTGTAAACGTTTTTAGAAATTGAATTTCTCACTTATAAAGGCATTTTTTTCCTACCACAAATTGGTAACAATTATGATAATTAGCTTTACATATAGAGGTTGTAAAACTTAGAGAAATTGAATTTCTCACTTATGAAGGCTTTTTTTTTTTTACCTTGTGGTACATGAGGTGATGTAATAAATCAAAACTGATCAACTTCAAAATGTATCTGCAGTATAAACCATATTTTCTGACAAAGAAAATGTCTCCTTTACCTCCTTTCTCAATGGTCATGTTGGACACATTTAGTAAACAAAAACAGATCTGTGGTCAGTTAACCCATTAAGACCACTGAGGCGGTTTTCTGAAAAACATGTTCGGCCACTGTTCCCGAAAAGCAAAGAGATTAAGTTTAAAATGTCTGCTTAATAATACAGATTTGCTTATAGTTTCACAATTTTAAAAAAATCGCAGAACAACGCAAGCTTGTAGCGCATCACGTATAACTGCTATTTTTAAATAGCGGATATACAAGTATAAATTAATATTTTTTGGCTGAAATCTCAAATGATGCTTTCCTGCTTTTAATGGGGTTAAGGATGGGGATTTCATGAAAGGATAAATCAAAAAAAGAAAAATTCTGTGAGGCCTTTTTCCTTTGCATTATGTATTTAATTAATTCACTTTGAATGATAATAATAATACTTTTATTTGTAACACTATATTTGACACAAATCTTAAAGTGCTGCTGCTGCATGGAATAAACAGTCAAGAAAATATATATAAATAGATAAAACAATGAATAAAAGAAACACAAAGGCATCAATAAGCCCATCTATGCAAAGGTATTGTTTAAAAGAAAGTTTATTATTGATTTTGGGCATCGTACTGAGGGTAATTAAAATGAGAGGAGTGTTAGAGTTGGATCCTATGGGGAAGACACAAGACAGGATGTCCTAGGCAAGGCAAGGCAGTTACATCAGAGGTCAGCGCATGTCAGATGTTTTGGAGAATGGAGATAAAGCCAGAGAGGCCAGACTGAGATGGTTTGGACACGTACAGAGGAGGGATAGTGAGTATATCAGTAGAAGAGGCCTAGAGGAAGACCAAAGAGAAGATTCATGAATGTAGTGAATGAGGACATGAAGTTAGGTGGTGTGAGAGAAGAGGAGGCAGAGGACAGGGGGAGATGGAGGCAGATTATTCGCTGTGGTGAGTCTGGCGACCCCTGAAGGGAAAAGCAGAAAGGAAAAAAGAAGTTACCGTGCAGAAGAGAAACAAAACAGAAAGGTAAAGGTCGCAGGAAACAGAAAGATCTTTAGCTGTATTTTAAAATAAATACGTGGCGGCTGTTTTCTGGGAGTTTGTTCCAGATTATGTGGTCCATACAAAATAAAGGCTGCTTCCTCATATTTCTTTTTGGCTTTAGGGACGGAAACAGACCTTTCCCAGATGACCTGAAAGGTCTGGGTGGTTCATGATATCATACAAGATCACAAATGTCTTTTGGCCCTAAACCATTCAAAGCTTTATAGACCAACATCCAACAGTAGTATTTTGAAATTAATTATTTGACACACAAAGGAATCAGTGTAAGGATTTAAGAACATTAGTAAGGACTCGAGCAGCAGGGCTTTCTGAATCAACTGCAGTCGTCTGATTGTTTTGTTGGATTACTATGACATTAGTATGTCACATCTCCATATATGGCCTTCTCCATTATGAATATCACGCTGTCACGAAGATCGCCGCATGATATCACGCCTTGTGACATCGTGTTTCCATATATGGCCTTACATATGAAGATCAGGACACAGACCTCATCAAACCCTGGATAGCCATATGGAGAACACTGGATCATCATCACCTAGTTCTGCATATATGGAGCCGGCCAGCAACTCTACATCTGACCTCAAACCCTTAAATCTCTGGAGCTGACCTGTTCTGACATTCCATATATTGATCCTTCCCCACCATCCTTCCTCTTCGATGTCTCCATTTGACTGATACCTGTCCAGTCAACAAGCCCAAAAATGAAGGCACGGCCCTACATGGGCCCTCATCAAACGCTGTACACTCAAGACACTGCCCCCGCTTCCGCCTTTAGATCTCCATATATGGAGTTGAGTTGACCTGTTCTGTCATGATTCCATATGTTGATCTGACCTCATCAAACCCTGTACACTCAAAACACACTCCATATATGGCCAGTACAGAATTCATTCCATGCCAAAGCGCCAGCCCAGCAGTCTGCCGTCGCCCAGGCAGATGTGTGCACTTCTCACCCTCGGGGCGTCTTACTGGTTTAGGGAGACCTGTAAAGACACTGTTACATATTAGGCTAGCTCTGGTCCATAGCTCCATTGCTTCTACGATTCTGCCTTGCAAGGCAGAATCGTATATATTAATATAATACATGAATAATATTAGGCTATACTATAGTCAGGTCTACTGAAGATGAATGCATGGTCATGTTTTTCTAGGCTGTTCCCTTTTCCCAGGCTGCTTCCTTCTCCCCTCTCTGGGGAAAAACCTCTATCAAAACGGAGAGACTCAGTGCAACAGGTATATGCCTCCCGTTGGCTTGAGAAAAGGGCAAACAGGCCAATGTTACTGCCTGAGGGCTGACACACTAGGCTGCAAACCAAATCGTTCCCAATGGCAGCACTGGTTGCTTGATTGCTGTGTGCCCCAATCTCCTCTATATGTGCACTCCCAGGTCGCTATCCATGGCAGTATTATTAGTCTTGTTATTTATTAAGTATTTTCTGTTCTCCAAAACCACAACCGTGAGAACCCCACGGATGGAGGCCTGTGGGGTTCTCACGGTACCTGCCTGGGGTAGGAAGGAAGCTAAAAAAATTTTTTAGCAACAGCAGCTGAACATTAACAAACACTCTTTTAACAGAAATTGTTTTAATGTACTTTTAATTTACTTTAATGTACTGTACCAACAAGTCCTGTCAAGTTTGTCAAACCACAAATATGGTGCAAAGAAAACCATCCAAACATATACCAATTTAATATACAATGCAAAGTTTATACATTAAAACCAAAGCAGGCAAAGGTGTAAGTCAGTCAAAGTGTGTGTGACGTGTGTGTGCGTGTGCGTGTGCGTGTGCGCGAGCGCGCTTGTTTTAGGTAGCGCTCTCTGCCTTCCTATTGGCCGGATGGAGTGTCAATCTGCTGTGTTGTGTGGGCGTGTTCCTGTCAGTCACAACAGCTGCTACACAGCAGCCAGCAGTCGTTAGCTTAGCTTGTTGTTAGCTGCTGTTAGCTACAGGATGCGGTATGAGGCTGAAGTAAACATTCTAATGCTTCGGGGGGTCGTAGTATTACTTTCCAATCCTTACTGAGTGGTAAGTAAGGCCTATATATATATACACACACACACACACACCTCGAAATAGATCCACTTCTTGTATCATAATATAACATGGTTGGTTGGGACACAATCAACACATCTGACTGGCTGGCTGAGGCTGGTTAACTTAGCAAACTTGCTAGTTAGCCGGTACAGTACGCAGGCACAAAAACAACTTCCTTCTTAGTTCTGATCAATATTGTTTGTATAATCGGATACCATGATATCCATCCAACAACAAGGTCGCCACAGACGTGGGGGGTGTTTAAATGGAAACTAAACTACGTCACGTTGGCCTTTGGGCTTTTTGTTGTTGTTGTTCATTGACAATGCCCTCGTACAACAATCAACTTCCCCCGCCCACTGTACTCATGACACAGATCTGAAGAGCCTCGGACTTACTCGGTAGACTAGTAGTTCAGTATTACTATTTAATGTAATGATACTTTAACGTAGCCCATCCTAACCAAGGATCAAGCTGTGCAGCCATTGAGAACTGCAGTGCCCTGGGGACCATGCAGCTATAATAAGTGCCTTGCTCAAGGTCACTATCTCTTAAAGCAGGGGTTCTCAACCCGTGGGTCGCGACCCCTCGGGGGGTCCCGAAATAATTTTGCTGTACATAGGCTGTCTAGTAGGGCATGCATTAAAGGACCACTTCACCACTTTTCAACCTATCTTCATATAATTGGTCCTCACTAATGTTCATGATAAAATGTCTGTGTCTCATAGGAGGGCTGTGGGCAGTTCAGAAACCTTCCTCCATGCGCATCATCGCTAGACAGATTTTTTTTTTAAACAATATTTTTTTGAAAAAATATTTATATTTTCATTATCATGAGAACGATGGCTTCCATTTTCGTACTGGAACTTTTCAGGAAAAGAAAGCCTGCAGTTTTTATTAGCATGGATTCCCCATCGATGATGCGCATGGAGGAAGGTTTCTGAACTGCTCACAGCCCTCCTATGAGACACAGACTGAGTAGAAAAAAACGTTGTTTTATCATGAACATTAGTGAGGACCAATTATATGAAGATAGGTTGAAAAGTGGTGAAGTGGTCCTTTAATAACAATGTTAACATGCATGTTTTGTGGTGTGAGAGTAGCTCTGGTCCATACTGTAGCTCTACTGCTTGACAGAAGACTCATAGAGGCAGTGGAGCTATGGGAGTTAGACCCACTACTAGCCCCTAGAAGCGACCCGGCGCTGGACCGGTACCGTGTCCGAATTTGGGTTGACGGTACCGTTGTCCAGCTGAGGTCCCTCTGAAAAACTCTGGTGATAATGAATAAACGAAGTTGCAGCTTACCGACTGTGTTTTTAAAGTAGCGTTGAGCTCTCGCTGTAGTCGCCTGAAGTGCTCCGGAGGTGGATAATGCAGTAGTAGGAGGGCAAATTGTTTCTGTGAGAAGTTACATTCATCTGCGATGCCGTTAAGTATTTTTTTATCATTTTTTGACCGTTTGCTCCCAACACTGTGTGTGTTCGATCTGTCGACCTGCCTAACATAGCTACGTCACTACCCCTGATCCAGTCGCTGGTTAGCAGGTCGACAAATCGAACACACACACAGTGTTGGGAGCAAACGGTCAAAAAATATTAAAAATACTTAACGGCATCGCAAATGAATGTAACTTCTCACAGATACAAGCGCCCTCCTACTACTGCATTATCCACCTTCGGAGCACTTCAGGCGACTACGGCGAGAGCTCAAGGCTACTTTAAAGACACAGTCGGTAAGCTGCCCTTAGGTAAATGCACCAAGCGTTTACTTTGGCACAGGAACTCTTGGGTAAATGAAGTCAAAATTATATTTACCCAAAAGAGTTCCTTTTTAAGGAGCTAACTAACTACATGTAGGCTACTCTCCACAGAGAAAGAAAAGGGCCCCTAAGTTGGGTTCAAAGTTTAAACCCAGTAACCTCTCTGTCTATGATGACCACCAGTGATACTGCTAACCACTGAGCCATCATGTGACCTACATTTGAGTGTGGTTTTACTTGGCTGGATTTCCTAGTATCTTCTACAGTAGGTCAGTGTTTCTCAAAACCTTTCATGTCAAGGACCTCCAAATTGATATTTAATGGCCACGGACTCCCATGTGAAAAGTGTTTGTGCCAAGGACCCCCAGAAGAGAAGATTTTGTTAACAATTAAATTATTAAACATTACCTAAATATTTTCCAAAAAGATTGAACAAAATTGACCCTAAACACAAAATGAATGACAGATGGCTTTGTGTGTTCCCTTGCTTTGTCTGGTTTTAACACCAGTTAACAAAGTCAAGCTGTGTTTGTTCTGTGCTGTGGATGTATTTGGTTGTTGTGCTGTCCTCAGTGTTCAGAAGATTCAACAACGTACGTACATACGCACGTATGCATTCTACAAGGACAATGTGTAGGTTGCATCCATAAATAGCTTCACAGACGGATGCCAGTCAGACTCAGAAGGGTATATGTCATAGATCTTGTGCCCTCTCACCTGTTAGGTCCCAAAAGGGAGCCTTGCTGCTCCAGACTGGAACAACCTGTTAAATCTGAGGCCAATTCTACAAATGTCTTCTGAATCACAACAGTTTTCTGGAAAACGTATGTTGATATATAACACCAATGCTTTCTCAGTCTTAATGGGTTAACAGTGATACTGTTACTATTTCTGGCTCCCAAGTGATCAGGGCTCGATATTATAAGCACAGCAGCGCACAGACTCTGCTTTGGGCAAGTTGACAAAGTGTATTTCTGTTGCGGTCACGTATACCCAGCGCCTCAGCCCTGTCTATCCAGAAGGGACAATCTCAGACAGAGTGGATAAGTGATCTCTGCTAGAGTTGTTCCGATACTGATGCCAGTGTCGGAAAAGCTGGCGTTATTGCCTAAAACGCTGGTATCCGTGTCGACGACGTGCATGCAAATTAATGTCATTCCTATACCATGCAATGTTGAGATTTCATTTACAGTCATAGTTAATTTTAATTGATGTTGCGTTGTTTTATATTCTTACTGTACATATCAGTGATTCTGAAAGAGAGTTATATTCTCAGAGTTACAAACTTGTAAGGGTTCATTTGGAACCCCCTCAAGAACCCAGAGGGTCCTGGGCCTCAACCCAACTTTGAGAACCACCATCCTAAATATTTTTGAGTGGCGCTGCACAGCTTTGTGTGAATGTGTGTCTGTCTGTATGAGCACAGAATGAGCTCAGTAATTGGCTGAGCACGGAAAGAGTGCCTCTCACAAGTGTATATATTTTTTTAAATGACACAATCAGACTTAGTATTGATCGATAAGCAAGTTACTGGGGATTGGAATCGGTATCAGGTATCGGGAATGGGAAAATGGTATCATTACATCGCTGATCTGTGCTATGGAATAAGAAAGACCTCAACAGTTTTCTACCGAAAAATTAAATCGCCATTACACCGCTGGTTTGGTTTATACTTTGCATTAGGGCTGGGAGATATGGACAAAATCTAATATCACAATGTTGTTAATCAATAAACAGATGACAATAAGAGAGACCAATCAGGAGAAAATCTACTTTATTATTGACCTTTCGCTGTCCTAGCAGCAACACAACTCTCGCAGGATCTCGTAGGATTCGAGATTTGCAGCTGGCGCCGCTTTTGTAGGGTTTGTGTACCGTGTCGCCTCTAGTGGCTCCAATCGGGATGGTGCATCTTCATAAATGAACCGTCTTTGCCCTCCCTCAAGGCTAACTCCAAGAACAGGAAGTGATGTACTTCCAAGGCACCAGAAGGGGCCGAGGAGAAGATGGCGTCGCCATGGTGGTGGACTTCCTGCTGTCTAACGCCCGATTGGTCCTGGGAGTGGGCGGTGCTGCAATTTTGGGCATCGCTACGCTGGCTGTCAAACGGGTGAATTTTTCCATCTTTCATTGGTCAAGGAAGGAGACTGTCCTTTTCAGAATTTTCCTGAATGTGAAGGGGGTGACAAACTGACATGTTGAGCCATACACAGTATGGAAGCTTTCTATAGTATCCCCCTTCACATTCAGTAGATCCTGTGATCTTTTGTGGCCAGATGTAATGCCCTGGGGTCTAGTAGGACTATGGATAATAAAAATAAATTGCTATAAACTTAAATGACTTAAATAAATAAAAATACATATTTAGCCCCATGTTCGAATGCCCTGCCCCCCTGTCAAAAATAGCTAAAATTGCTAAAATGAAAGAAAGGAGCAATTGATTTTTTTTTATAAATAACACTCATCTTTTACTTTCTCTAATAACAACCTAAAACATGAATCTTGGTTGAAAAAAACTAAAGTTGTCCTTTAAGTTCTTATTTATTGGTATCACTATGAAAACACATTTTCAAGGTTTTAAAGAAAGGAAAAAAAAGTATTCCATGTTAATTCCATGTTACAGTATATATCAAAGTCATCAACGTCCTAGTGTTTTATGGAAATCGCAGTATTTTCCACCAGTGAGTTGTATTTCAAGGTTCAAAGTAATACTATTTGTACATCGCTGCACACACGTGTGAGGAGCAGAGTAGTCCAGCCTTAACCCCCCCCCCATAAAAGCTTACTATCTCTCCTGACCAAAGGAAGATTATCACCTCATGGATTGGTGGCAGATGTTTGATTTCCCAGGTTCAAATCTCTGACATTACACGTGCTCACACGTCAACACAAACAACCTAGAGAGACTGCAGCACCTACACCGTGTCACGCGTAGAAATGAAGCACTTACTCCGGCTTACTTTGTGGGTCGAAATTCAATTTGCAGGCATTAAGGAATTCCATTCTACTCCATTAAAGAGAGGAATGCAACAGCTGTTCATAACAGCTCCTTTTCCTGGTTGTAGAAAGTCTTAATTGCCAACATGTACGTGTGTGTGCGTGCATGCGTGCGTGCCCCGAAAATGGCAGATCTACAAGCCCACATTGGTGTGAACTTGCTGTAGATCAGCTATTTTTGGTCATTAGTTATATTTAGAATAAAGAGTATTTGAAGTGGTTAAATGAATAATATAATATAATAGAAGTTTGGAAGCATATTCCGTGAACATGAGTGGTCATAATGGTAAATGGTTATTTATTTTTATCCAAAGCGCTTTACATAGATTGTGCATCACATTCACCCATTAACACACATTCATACATCGATGGTGAAGGAAACCATGCAATACACCAACGTTTTGTGTGTGTGCGTGTGCATGCGCATTTGTGTGTGCGCGTGCGTGCGTGTCACGTCTCCAGCTGATCGAGCGAGCGGGGCGTGCCGCAGAGGACGAGAAGGTGGAGCAGAAGATGGCGGAGAGCTGGGAGGAGCTGAGTTTAGTCTCCGCCTCCCCCACCATGATCAGGAAGGGCCTAGAAGGCGTGGTCATGAAGCACGTGGCCAAGGCGGCCAAACAGGCCAAACAGAAGAAAGGTGCTGAAAATGCGACACAAATACTGAACAATTAGGCCTGGGGCCACTAGGGGGTGGTCCTCGGAGTTACTTACAAGGAGGCCCGCCAAATCGCAACGATTTGTAAAAAAATAAAATATAAATGCTGATTTTATAAGCTTACAACGTGACAATCCAAATCGTGAGCATGCAAATCTACTGTTTTCACTATTAATTTCTGTGTGACACTGGATAGCAACGAAATCCTGGGTTAATTGTGTTGATGGTTTCTATCTGTGTCCCAGGTGATCTGTGCCAACAGCAGCAGCCGGTGTCTCTCGCTCTGGATGCACCACCAGTGCTCCAGTCCACACCCAAGAGGATCCAGCTGTGTGTCCTCACCCTGCAAGTATGTTCTGATGCACCACACCCTATTTTGAACCCTGTTTATAGAGTTGCACAAGGTTGTAGATTTGCATTTGTCTGAAAACCTCAAAGTGGTTGAAGAGACAGAAGAGTACAGAAGTCATTATTGTTCATCCTCTGGGTCATTGAAGTAATTTCTACCAATGGAGAATAACTTGGGTGATTTCACAGTTATTTGACGTGATATTAAACATGTCTATGGGAATTCTAAAAAAAACAAAAAAAACCTGACCCAGGTAAGATGCGTAAATTATGTCAGACTTCTGTGCTCTACTGATTATCTTATAATTCATTGCTTCGCAGTCGGCCCCCGAATCATTGGCAAAACCCAATTTCATAAATAATATATGTGAGAAAATGTCATGGTATATTTCCATTTCCGTGGGAAACGCAATTGATTGAATGATTATTAAATTAAACTTGCTCAGCCATCTGATCGTTTCGTGAAACAAACCTTTTGAAATGTGGACCCTGATCCACAAAAGGTCGAGAACCTTTTGTGTACAATTAAATTATGAAGGGGTATTGTACTGCAGCCACATGCTCGTTGCAAACGTTAGCCAACATTTCGGGACAGACTGAGCTGGGCCTTCTTCACCCTGAAGAAGCTCCCAGTGTGCGGCTAATACGCCTTCATTATTTAGTGTTTAATCCCTTGGCTGGCACCTCACACGGACCGCTGTGCTGTGCACCTTTGGTAACCCTAATAACAATGAAACCCTGACTTTTGCTAGAGCTAACGGTGCATGGTGACAGTCGTCACCCGTCATTGCTCTTCTACTTTAACTTGTTAACTGAATTGGCCTCGGTTCCTTCCCTGCAGCTGTTCGTTCCATTTGCTAAAACACCCTCTATCGAATGCTATTAACCACTTAAGCCCTAATTTACACTTGGTTGTTAAAACAGTCGATCTACAAGCTCACGACGTGCCACATCGCAAAGTGTTGTGAGCTTGCACATTGCCTGTTTTCACCATTTTTGAAAATGGTTGGGTCGTTTTGGAAAGTCGTCAAAAATCTTCGCCCCCCCTAATGGCATGACCAAAATAGGGATGCCATGTTGAAAGTTGTAAAAATATAAACTACATTATCCTGTTAGACAGTTCCAAAACAACGTTCTATATATAACATAATCTAGAAGTATGTGCACATCTTTTGAAAGTACAAACAAAACTGTCACTTGACTAATCATTGCAACACAAGTGTATGATAAATGCAATATATCATTGCTGTTGGTCACAGTGTTCATTCTTTCAGAATATTTTGATTTAGTCTTTTGAATAACACACCATAGTCTTAGTTTTAGTCTTAATGCAATGTTAATTTTGCCAGAAAAATCTATTTAGAAAAACATCTTTGTTAACTAGCCGATCTACATTGACACGTGAGCTTGTAGATTAGGCTTAGTCTTTTGAATAACAAACCATTTAGTCTTCTTGTGCTCCTATTTAGTCTTATGAAAAGCCTTAGTCTTTTAGTCTATTAGTCTTGGTCTACAAAGTTCCATATTCTAACTTTTCTCTTGGACTTTTATCGCAAATAAATGAACGCCCAGTTTGATCACACTACAGCGTCACACAATAGTATCAAAGTGGCAGATCTGCAAGCTTGAAACACAGTGCAAGTCTTGGTAGATTGCTACATTTGTAAAAAATAAATAGTGAAAATAGGTGGTGTGAGCTTGTAAATTGGCTATTTTCACAATATTTAGAACCGAGTCACTACATTCAATGCCTCAACTCCTACTGGGGGTCCCCAGTTCAAATATGTTGCAGCCTGAAACGTTTAGGAAACCCTTGCCCTAGGGTTGAAGACCCCCCTGCACTAATACAAACGTGTGTTTGTGTGTGTGCGTGCGTCTAGGAGCGTCTGCAGCAGTACTATGACACGCGGGCAGCGCTGGGGTCTGAGGAGGTGTGCCGGGCCCAGCGTCTGGCTCTGGACATCTGCACAGAGATCCAAGGCTTCCTCCACACGCGCCACCCTGACATGCCCCTGGGAGAGATGAGTCTGGGAGGCTCTCTGCTCGATGACCTGCAGGTGGCGATGTGCACACAAACATTAATTTTCCCATTGATACATTACAAGCAGAGAACAGATTCTACAAATGTCTTCTAAATTCTAAAACACTTCTAAAACCTATGTTTCTATGTCAGTTAGCTGCTAACCCCATCTGTAAATATGTATGAGACCCCTCAGAAAATAACACAGTTAATACGGTTAACACGGTTAATACTAATAGGTAGTAAGTAGGACAGTCAGTCAGTTTATGCCAAAGGGATAACGCAAATTCCCCAGGGGCTTGTTGCCATTGTGATCTCGTCAGTTTGCCAACAACTGTATCAATGCTTGATGCTATTATTTTGTGTGCGTGTGTGTGTGCGCGCACGTGCGTGCTCATGCGTAGGTTGTGAGTGCGGACCATGCATGTCTTCTAGTTCCTCTGCAGCTGGAGTCGTCTCTGTGGCGTCTGGTTCCGGGGGAAGAGACCCTCCTCACCCACCCCCTCCACTGGATGGTCCGCAGGGTCAACCTGGAGTACTTCCCGCGAGGATGCAGCTACTGGGACAGGTGATTGTTATACTTTACCCATTAAGACCTGTCTGAAGTTTGCAGGATTGCTCTGTTTTGAACAAAATGCCTCAAATAATGGACGCAGTGTGCGATTTCCAATACATTTTTGCACACACATTCCCACTAGGGCCTAGGCCTGAGGAAGAAATGCCACTTAAAATTGTACTTCAAATCAGCCTCATGATGGTGCTATAACAGGCCGATTCACGATTTTACCTATTAACTGCACCAATTTGTTTTTTGTGTTTGAATGCTGAAAAGTAAAGGTTTGGGTTTCCATCCGACAGACAACAATATATTTGCTTGTGGATGTTGAAACACAAGGATTTCCGCATGTCTCCTAACAACAGATAAATCCATAACAATCCAACATGTTGTGTAACGCCACCTACAGAGTTGAGCTTCACGGAGATCTCTCTACGTTTTGTGTGTTGTTCCACAGACACCTGGTGGGGGGTTACCTGTCTTCAGAGGCCCTGGTCAACATGTTGAACAAGGCTATTCTAGACACCATGAACTGGCCTTGTATCAGCAGCACCATGGACTGCCTGGTCAGACCCGTACCTGGAGTCCCAGAGCTTGAGATACAGTAAGTAGTATTATTATTAATGTGCTTTTCTTGTGTTGTGTCAGGGGTGTGCATTTGGCTTGTGTTAGACGCCTATGAAAATATCTCTCAGTAGTTGGGGCTATAGTTAGCTAAATCTGCAAAATAGCTTTTTTCACAAATTTGTGCATAAAGGTGTCTACTATCGCCTCTCAATTTGTTCCAACCAAACTCCATTGGGAAACTTTGTGACAGCTTCTGAAAGTTGGGGTACCATTAACAACCTATATGCAGGCAAACGAAGATATAAATCATTCTGCTCTAAGTAGCATGTGATAGGTCAAACTGGGGGGTTATATTCTGAATCCACTGCAAGCTTTTGCACGAGAAACACTCCTTGGGTTAAAACAGCCATAGCCGTCATCAACGTGATGAGGTAATCATCATGAGGCCACTGGAACGGCAGTGGCTCAGGGGTAGAGTGGTACCCTGGCCCCCATACATGTAAAGTCCCAGATATTATTATTATTATTATTATAAAAAAGTGTGGGCACCCCTCCTATATAGAGTCTGGAACTACACCTCCTGAAATCCGAGTAACATTATTTCCATTTCTGCTAAGACTAGGATCGTAACCCCTAAGCCGCACTGTGCTGTGGTTATCTTCTAGGCACGGAGACGAAAGGAGCGGCGAGCAGCGCCTGTTCCTCTCCATCCTGCCGCTGATCCGGGAAGATGATGTGTCGCTCACGGGCCAGCCCGAGCTCACCTCGCCCTGGGTCAACGCGTGGCACCTGTCCCTCTACCCG
>OOFJ01104054.1:0-11898 GCA_900323375.1 Benthosema glaciale
GTAGATTTGGGCTCCAATTATGTTGAAGTACCTATGGTATTTAGGGAAAGATTAAGGGACAGTCCTGCTTGAGATTCAAAGCCTAATATTTTTAAAACCTCACCTTCTACTTTATTTAGAAATCACAAGGTTTAGATATCTGCATTTGCCATAGGCTGGACAGAGCAGGAAACTGGATGCTGTGACCATCTTTAGTCAAATCAGGCAAGCCAATGGGGTCACACCGGTATATGACCCCCAAGCAAGTTTAGTTTGAGTTCAACTAGTCGGAATCCACCTAAATCAATGCCTCTCAAAGCTTGAGGCATATCACACATCAGTCAGTAACACATTAACAAAATGCCTGAATAATTGAATCATTGTGCAGACACCTACTGCATTAACACGCAGGTCTATAAGTCATATGATGTGATGCCAAGTTCAGTTTGAGGATACAAAAGTAGAATTTCACATCAATCCCACAGTATGTCACAGATTCAAATTAATGGAAGCTGATGATCAGTCATCAACGTGTGCATTTCTGAGGGAGCACATGGGATGAAGGACCAGCGACCAGATCCAGATGGTAAAGGCTGACATAGCGTAGCTCAGGGCCTGGCTATGGAAAATAGCCAGGTGTGTGTTTGACTTCTACAAAACCTGACATCAATTGGCAGGTCAGCTGTCTTGAAATAAGACGTAAAATTGTCACTATAAGAAAATAGGTAATGGTTATAAGTCAAAAAAACAGATTCTTTCCATTTCTGTCAGACATTTTTACTCAAAAACATCCATTCATCCAAAACTGTAAAAAGTTAAAACACATCTTTTTAGATTTGCAGCTTAGAGATCAACTTGCAGCGAATGAACAGAAAATAATTCAGTTGCCCTCATCAGGAACATTGCAAAAGGAAATGTGTTCACAGACCCAAATCCCCTATACTTTCGCTGGACAGGTTGTTTTTAATATAATCTAATTATGTTTAGTTATGTGTGCTGTGCATTCTTTCTTAAATTCTATTTACTAACAGGGCAGTGAGAGGAAGGCTGACGCAACACAGATTGTTTGGGGGGATAGAGCCTTTTCGAAGACAGCATACATTTTGAGGGGTAAACACATAGCTGACGCTAATTGTGGGCGTTTCATATAGACTATAGAGTACAGTACAGTACTGTGACAGCATGGAAAGCTCCTGTACAGTGAACTTTATGCTGGCACATCAAGCAACATCAAGCAACACTTAAATGAAACACACCCACAATTAACATGATTTACCTGTCAAAATGTCTGCTGCTTCAGTGAAAGATGTTGCGGCTATGTTTCCACTGAACTGCGGCTTCACTTAGGGGCGTCATTTGGAGTCCCACCCAGAAAATAGCAGATCTACAAGATAGATCACAACACAATACATCTCAACAGTTACTTTTAAGTGGCCACTATTTTGCCAACACCCTCTAATTCTTTCTCAAATGATTACTCTGAATTCTGGTCACTTTGCATTTAAGGAAATGCTAACTTCAACAAACTGTTGCTTTGTTTACCCTGTCAGGACTCATCACCTCCACCCTATAAGGAGATGAGATGCCCGGCCCACCTCTGCTGGCCTCCGACCCAGGCGACCCTCAACCTGATCAGTAACTGTCACATCCTCGACCCATCCTGATTCTTGACCCCTTCAAGTAATAAATCTCCTTGAGTTTCTCATGTGGTCGTACAGAGATGAAGCATTTTTGGAAGAGGTGTTGTGTCTTAGGTTTCATGGTTCACTCCTTAACATCACACATCCCCCATCCTGTTGTGTCACCCTGACTTGGCAGAGGTAGAAAAAACAGGCACTGGTCAAAGAATTGCCAAAGGTTAGAATAACGCAACCTCACCACTGTGAGCAATTTGACTCAGTGAAAGATGTAAGTAAAGACAGCCTCTACCCAGTGGTGGAAAGAACTGGTACCCCTTAAACTCTTAAAAAAGCTCCAGAGTTGGCAAATGTATTGGCCATAGCATCTTCCCTTTGATGCCATGGCATCAAAGGGCATCAAATTGGTTACATTAATATTTGATTTTATGGGGGCTCCCCGCCCCCCAATCCTCGCCCACTCCTGTCCAACAACAACAGCAACATTGAGATAGTGACAATTTAGGCATTTAGCACTATTTTAGACTATTATTCAGAGGTGGATAGGTGGTTCCATGCCTTTGACAATCAAGGCCTTGTAGTGCCATCTCTGCCAGCAAATGAGAGTGGCAGCCCCTTTTGGTCAAATCTTCTTGATCTTATATCCATTTAGAGAGAACTGACGTCTTTACTGTGCATTGCATGAGTACATGTGTTTTATTTATTTGTTCTTGCATTGCTTTTGCATCTAAAATCATACTCATAGCCTCTGCCGCTAGGGGTGTTGCTACTGTAGTTTCAATGCACTGCCAGAGTGGACATCTACTTTTCTAACAAGAGAGAGGGGTCCCATGAGAGTCAAATCCCCAACCCATTAGATTAGAGGCACACATCCTCCCAGAAACCCAAAACCTAATCACTTATCTCCCACGAATTATCTGGAAATGAATTTGAATTTTGAAGGTTGGTTGAATGAATGAATGCCTTTTGGTCAAAAAGAACCTTGCTGCAAAACTTATATCACACAAACATAGGCTACAACAAATGCATATAAAAGGCATAAAGACATGATCAAAATGTATTGTGCAATCATGATTAATAGTAGAAATTAACCTGAGATCAGAGAGAAGTTAGGGGGATACCATATATCTGAGGGTTATGTCCCCCTCTTGTGCCCTCCCTGTATGCCTTGATAGAGGGAAAACAGTCAAGCATGCGTCTGCATGCAACACCGATGGACAACGAAGTATAAAGTGGCATTAAGAGATCTCTGGAGTATAGTCACCCATGGGGAAAAAAAAAGAAAGTTCATACATTTTTTAGGTTTTCTAATTTGCCCAGAACCAAAAAGCCTCAACATTAGTGTCACATTTTCTCACAGAATGCTGCAAGCATAAATCAATTGTAAAGGGACCTGATGATAACACGATTTCCTCTGTAATTACATTCCTCTCATTCTTAGGGAAACATTGTGCTCTCTGTCTGCCTCCAGGGGATATGTCTGTGTCGTGGGAGTACATGTTAAATAAGGAAAAAAAATAAGTCCTGTTAACAGTAAAGTGCAGAGATTTATGGTACAGCTCTCTCTCAAAGCATGGAAATATTAACTGCATGTACCAAATAACTTTTTATTATATGTAAGACTGCAGCTTTCATTGGAACATTTCAAGCAGTAAAGCTGTGGTCACCCTTGTTCCTCAGTGATTTGTCCCTAGAATAAACATTGCAATTTTTGTGTAATTGCAAATTTGCAGCATAACTAAGTAATATCACATAATTACACAGTTAACATGCATCTTTAAAGCAAATTGGTGACTTTCAGTGTGACTGACTCTACAAAGCCAAAGGGAAAGCCTCCCTGCTTCTATAACACTGTCTGACAATGTAATGTTATGAGTGGAGAGGATGGAGCATGAAGGGATAAAGTGTAGTTGATCCACAGACACAGCTAGGCTTGTGATGATACTGCCATCATGTGGACAACTTTCTCTCTTCAACAAGACAAGCTTTTTGTCCTTGGGGGCTAAGAAGAGGCAAAGACAGGCTGTTATGTCCTTTACTGTGCACTCTGAGGGCACTTAGTTGGCTTTTAGTTGATTTAATCTGAAATTATGCTTTGCTCAAGATCAACTTGACAGGACAATTGGCTGATGACAGACACACGTAACCGTTGTAAGGATCAACCCTATAATCTTTCATTGGTCATTTGTGCTCTAAGTCAGATTTATATTGCACACAACATCATTTCAAACAGATCCTTATGCCTTTGGGCTGCAGTCTGCGGGCCATCATCTCCATGTGGTGATAACAATGAAAGTGCAGCCCAGTTCTGTGGAATCTATATAAGCCATAGACATTAAGCATTCCATAAGCATGGAAATTATATATAGAATTTGTACAAAATAGTTGTACAAACACACACACACACACACACACACACACACACACGCACGCACGCACGCACGCACGCACGCACGCACGCACACAGTGTTGGCTACATGCTATTTTCTGTTTTCTATGTATACACCATATCTGTATAAACTGTAATAATGTTAATGTTAAATGTATGTATGTAAAACTGACTGAGTTCACTTTGTCGTATGACAAACAACAAAAATAGCTGATGTACAAGCTCACAACATCTCACTGCAGCACATTACTTGTGAACTTGCAGATCCGCTACTTTTGGTAACAGTATTTTGGATATAACCACTGCCCGTCCCTGGCATGCACGGCCGCCTGCAGGGATGCAGTGGTTAAGGCCCTGTACAGTTCCTTCCAATCCAGACGAGAGAGAAGAGATGGTGACAGGAGGAGTGAGCTCTGCAGAGGCAGATCTGAAGGTGTCTTCCAGTGAGAATCCAATTATTTTCTGGGCTGTGTTTATCACTCTGGAGAGCTATACCCTGTCTGCCGCTGAACAGTTAAGCATGATTTATATTTCGTCGTATGAACTGTGTTGCCCACCGAACATATCTATATCTACAACAAGCTCTACTAATGCGTAGTATGAAACATCCGCATATACCATGCCGTGTACAGTATGTCAGTGTACACTCTCTGTAGAGCTGTGATAAAAAAGATACATACGCTACAATGCTGTTATACTGTACACCAGACACTGTCCATATAGTGTGTGGTGGCTGATTTTTGGACAGTTTTTGAACCCCCCCCCCCCCTTTTTATTTATTTTCTTAGAGTAGATAAATTGTTTCCTCCATTCCCCCCTTGTTTTTTGTCATTAATGGTAATGAATTCCTCCCCAGACATGTCCACATTGCCACTGCTCTTGTATCCTACTGGCTTACCAGCCAGTGAGAAGCCCCCCGCCACACCCCATTCTATACTGGTTTTTCCCTTTTTTTTCTCTTTAGTTTATGATGATTTCCTGTCTTTATAGAAGTGTATATTTGTACGTCTCTAAATGTTCTGATGAATAATTATTGAAAATCATGAACCCTGTTGTAAACAACTGTAATGCTTTATCATGGTGTCGTCCCCAGTAACAGTTTTTTGTATTGAGTTGTGATTTTGTTTGAAATGTACGCATTCTGCATACTGTGAATAACATTTTCAATCAATCAATCAATCAATCAATCAATCAATCAATCAATCAATCAATCAATCAATCAATCAATCAATCAATCAATATAGGATATTGTCCACCATATTCCTCCTGTTCAACCTTTCCCATAGACAGGTGTCATCACCCCAAGCTGTAGGAATGGTACATGCAGCAACAAAGTTGCCCTCTCAGGGGAGGGAATTGTACTGTTTAGACACTCGTCCCAAACCGAATGTACAGCAGTGGATTTGAACCCAGACGTTGCAGCGGGGCCCAGGTGCTTTACCCCTGCAGCGCCACCCAAAGCAGTCACACCTGGCCTGGGTGTGATTATACACACTTGTTGTGCAATTGATGCACACGGGATAACAGAGTGATGGATATCAGCCATCACACAAGGGGGAGTAGAATAAAGAAAACCTTGTTCTAAGCTCCTATCCATTGAGCCTGTTGCAAGGGTGCAATGGCTTATAGAAGAGGGCATAAAGTGGCCCTGACAAGGATCAGCAGTGAGCTCCAGCAGGCTGGCTCTCAGCCCAGCAGTGTCGGGATCAGTGTCATCATCACAGGGAGTGCCTTTGTGACGAGCAGCCACCAAGACAGGCTACATGCATTTAGCAGCTTTCAAATAGTCACAAAACAAGGTAATATCTCCAGTACTCAACAATAATATAATGTGACTTTCAAATGAAAAGTTCTCCTTGTTCATAATATGACTAATTGGGTCAAGGCTTTTGAGACGCATGTCTTGATCTTTGAATGTTGAAAATTGTATTTGAAAACATGTATGCCCCTATGGACCAAACGTGAGAATGAAAATATGCAATGGTGTCTAATGATCTGAACTGTATGTGCTTAATAATAATAAAAAAGAAAGAAAAGGAGTGGGAGAAAAATGGTAATACCGTCCTCATTCAAAGTATGTGAATAGATAGACATTGCAGAAGTGCCCCTTTACAGCTACATTTTCAGTTTACTGGATTATTGTACTGTATTGTAATGTAGTACATAGCATACATTTGCTAACCTGACTCCACCATCTGGGGCAGTGGAAGGAGGAGGGAGATTCCCTGCTGCCCCATCTGGCAGAGTCAGGTTATACATTTGCACCAGTACAAGCAAATGTTGTCTTCTTGGCAGTAAGAGGTTTTTGAATCATATGAGCAAAAACTGATTAAAAGACATTATAACAACAGTCGTTAATTAACTACAGTTGTTAATAATTTTCAATTGAAAAGGTACAACTGTGAAGGTAATAGGATAGAGAGGCCAGCGCATACAGATCCTGTTGGCTCATGAAACAAACGACAAAGATAATTGCAGACTCTCCAAATCCCCTGTTCTCTGAATATGAACCTCTGTTATCAGGAAGAAGAATGTCAATTAAAGTGTCTGAGCTGAACTTTAATGTTAAATCTTGTAATTGAGCAATGTGCAATAAATAAGCACTTAACACTTTCAACTTCTCAGTGTCTTTTTAAGCCATGCTGTTATAATCTTAAATGTACAGTCAAATGTGTTTTTATGTTTATGATGTTTTTTATGTGAAGCAACTGTCTAGCTCTGTCTCAAACACACTTCATTTTCATGATGTTGTTTATGTGAAGCAACTGGCAACAGACAAATTTCCTTTATGGGACAATAAAGTTAACCTTTACCTTAGGCTACAATAACAAATTCATTCTCACTCATTCTCACACAAAACTGATTGTAATAAATAATAAATAATAAACATTAGTCTTGCATGTACACATGCATTATGGTTACTTCACTATCATGAAACTATATAGCTGTGATGCTGATATAAAAAAAAAAACATAATAACTTTTTGATCTATGTGATCTATGTCATTTTTAGAATGGGGGATATCGTATCAGAAATACAATTTGCAGTAAAGTACATCTATGCATTCAGCATTTGGGCTGGACTCCGACTGGAGGGAATTAAACTCCTTTGGGAGGTACAAGGGATGACATAAGAGCAAAAGGGACTCCATATTGGATGCATGAGAACCATCAATTTCCTGTGGATTACAGCAGTTATTTCTGTCATAAAGCAAACACTATACTCCTCCGGATGTGTCGGTTTCTCCACCACAGGTAAACACGGAGAGAACCATTCTGCTTTTCCAGGTCCATCACGGTACTGTAGAAGTTGAAGCTTTACATGGTCAGGCCCCTAAATATCTAACCGACCTTGTCTCTCGCTATGTGCCAGAGAGGGCCTTAAGGTCAGCTGACCAGGGTCTGTTAACTGTCCCAAAGACAAAACTTAGGACAAAGGGTGATCGATGCCTTTCAATTTGTAGCACCCACTCTGTGGAATGCTCTCCCACAGTTTTTGAGATCCTCGGCCTCTGTGGACATTTTCAAGGTCAAACTTAAAACACTACTTTTTACGCAGGCTGGCATTTCCTGATATCTAATTGTGTTCTTTGTTTTTTGTATTTTCCTTGTTTGTATTATTTGTCTGCCCTGATTGTACAGTATTAACTTCCTTGTTTTCTTTTTGTTTTCTCTGTGAGAAGTGCTATATAAATAAAATGTACTTACTTACTTACTTACTTACTTACTTACTTACTTACTGTAGAAGTTTGTCTCATGTGTCGGAAAAGTTTACAAGAGACAGACAGGACCGAGAGGAATGGAGTGAAGAAAGCCAGAGAGGGAGGCGGGACCTATAGGCAGAGGGCAACATGTTCACTACTGCAAAACATGGCCAAAGAACCAATTATTTTATTGACTTCAACTGTTACTGCATGCCTGTGGACTCCCACCGCACCTTGGGGAAGCAATTACTCTTTGTTATGTTTGCTTATAGTACTTGATTCCCATTCAAGTTACACAAACTAGCCTTAGATTCTTTTATATCACTGAAATGTGCCTGTCAGTGGGGTTCTTGTGGAGCATATTGATTAGAGAGGTTACTTAATAATGCTTTACTAAAAATAATTATGATGTAAACGAAATTAATTAAATACGTAAGGGAGGGGGTTAGCCCACATTAACCCCATGTGTAGTTTGGCCGGGGGCATATTGGACGTTTGGACTGTTACAATTAAGTTCATGCAGGTGCACATGTAGGCCCATGTATACCTCACACTGCAGGCTTGTGATGGCTAGTATACTACTACAATGTAGACTACCTTAAAGATGGAGTGCTGTGACTTTTTTCCACCCTAAAACATGTATTATTATTATATAAGGAGGAAGATTTATTTTGAAATAAGTGTACAGTAATTTGTTAAAATGTCGTTTTTATGTGGACCCACCACCAGTTCATTAAGTATGCCTGGTTTGCCTGGTGGGTGGTGATCCACCTGAACTGAAGCTGCACCCACAGCTGTTGTTGTATGATAAAGGGGGAGGGGTTAGGGGAGGGGACGATATTGTTATATCACTATATCCCTATCACCTCATAAACACATGAAAAACTGGAAAAATACAAAAATCACGGTACACCATCTTTAATTTTTTTTTTTTTTCACAATGCTCAAGATCAATTTGATAGAAGTGGATAATGACAGATACACTTAAATGTTGTTAAGGATAAAACCCTGTAGTCTTTCAACGGTTAATTGTGAGATTTATATTGCACACAACATAATTTCAAACAGAGCCATGCAGTCTGCAAGCTATTATCTCTATATGGTAATTAAATGATGATGCAGCTCAGCTATGCTGATTCTATAAGCCGCTGAGGTAAGCATGGAAATCATTTCCCTATTTACATTTGTAAAAAAAAAAAAAAGTTACATACATACACCAGCCTAATACATCACCCACTTTATTCCAGTCATTACATTGCTGCCTCTGCAATTCAATTCAATTTGCTTTATTGTAAATGCATGTCGTTGTACAACATTTGCTGTTCAGGCTCTAAAATGGTTCTTCCAGCATTCCACATGCGCGCACGCACGCACACACACCATTATTGCATATTATACTCATTCTGTCATTGTATGGAACAATACTATTCCAGTTGTTAGTTTTGAGGTGTTATTATAATGATGTTGGGTGATGGTGGTGGTGGCGGCAGTGGTTTATGGAGTTCAGTTTTTCCTATTCTTATATTGACCTTTATTTATTCAGGGAAGACCATTGAGAGCAAGCTTTCTTTTTCAAGGACGTCCTGACTGAGTACAACATGATCATAACATATACAAAAAACTATAACTTTAAATTAAGTGCAATATAATGAACTACCGGTATACAGTATATATAATAAAATAAAAGGGTGTAAGGGCTACACAAAGCCGGTGCAGTTCTTAAGAAATGCATACGCACGTAGTACCATAAATGTCTCTATAGAGACCAATTTCAGTGATGGCTCTGGGCTGTTTGTGAGCCTGGTGGTGGTGGTGCTGGCATTTAAGGCCATCAAATGCAAAGTCAAGCTAAAGCAGTTACATAATGGTGAGATGTATGGAGCGAGTGCAAGTTTCAGTTATGCGTTTCATTGTTTGCTCCTCTTTAGGCCTCATTCACATCTAGGATTCACTTGAATCTTCCGTGAATCCGTTTGCAAAACAGAGAAGTTGCAGGATTCACGGAAGGTACAGTGAGTCCTAGATGTGAACGGCGCCTACAAGCACATAGTGGGTTTGGGCTGTCAGCCCCAGTTGTGAAGGCTGGCCAAGCAGGGGCCGTGGCCGGTCCCGAATCTATTGGGTGTTCACTGTCTCTTTTGGAGGTTGGTGCCAGGGACCTGTTGAGTAGGGTCTGACACTAAATGTTTGTTTGGGACATACTTGGACCCATATAGTCCCTTCCAGATGGAAGCAGAGAAAAGAGATGATGACAGGGGTGAGTCGTATCCTTCAGAATATTTCTGGCACCGTAGCATGATATCTGAAGGTGGGTTCCAGACAGAGAGGGCAGGGGGAATCCAATTATTTTCTGGGCTGTGTTTATGACTCTCTGGCATGCCCTCCTGTGCTGCCTGCTGTGCTATTGCAGTTAGCATACCATGCTGTACAGCAGTGTCAGTGTACACTCTCCATGGAGTCAGTGATAAAAGGACATGAGCATGCAGCTCCACGGACAGGTTATGTCCGGTGCTGTCCGAAGTTGCAATGGACAGTGTTTGCGATGGGACTGGCTGGGGGTCACAGGACAATTGGATTGAGGGTTGCATCACAGGAATGATGAATTGGTTGTGAGTAGCATCTGATTTGTAATACAATCTACTTTGAAGTAGGCCATTCTCTAGGCTATATTACTGAAACAATAAGAGAAGACAGTCCCACTGTGTATTGAAGAAGTCTTAAATCTGTGCGAGGACGCATACTCACATTCAGCACACAACACATTAGATTAATGTCTCAAAACAAAATGCCCCAAGAACTGAGTTGGCCATCAATGAATATAAATAGGCTAAATATGATTGACATTAATCAAGATTGCAATACAGTTGAATAAAGTAATAAGGACACAACCCCAGGCTTGAGGCCTTTCAGTCGAGTGTCTTGTGAATACATAGATATACTATATAAAAGAATAGATTGATTGATAATTCAGCTCAAAAGTCCGCGGAACTGATACCAGTGAGTACCAGTGCAATTTAAGCACTGTCTGTAACAACAATGTTACTCAAAAATCAATACGACATCATCAGCTTCATGTCAGAGATCCATGTGGAAGCAACTCTCGGTTTGACCCAGTCTTGTTTGATTTCCAATGATTGTTTTCTGTACACCATCCTTGCTTCCTCTCCCTAAGCTGTCACTGTTTGACATAATTCCCCACCACTGTTGTGTGTCATCTGCAAATTGAATTGTTATGTTTGAGAGGTGTGTGGGGACAGTCATTTAAACAGAACAGAAGAGAGAACTCAGCAAGCAGGCTTGTGGTTGCCCAGTGCTGAAGGTAAAGCTCGGGAAGAGGTGACTGTTTCTGACCGTCTGCATGACTGGATCGGAAGCTCTTGACGCACATGCACAGGTCAAGACGTTTAGTGGCTAACCTGCTAGGGACAATAGAAAATGTAAATCTATTCCTGATGAAGACCCGAAGGGGTCGAAACGTTGAATCCTGTGAGCATGAAATAAACTTCTTGGAAGTATTTTTTGTCCAGCACCCGTCAACATTTTTTGAGATGTGCGTGCTTCCCGTTTGGATGTTTTCTCAGGTAGTCTATAAGAAACATCTTCATATGTCGCCTTCTGTTCAATGTGGGGCGATATTCAGACCGCGGCCATCTTGCCAGCAAGGTACCACCTAGGTGCAACTTCCCATAGACAGCCCATTCATCCAAACAGAAAAGTCCTATCTGATTATACTAATCAACATCAAACTCACCAACATTGCAGCTGTAAGGAAAGCTTGAATTATCCTCTTTCAATCTGCAAAGTGTTTGTTTCATACAAATCCACCGTAGACATGTTATGAGCTGTCAAGAAATACCTTACAGGTTATTTATTTTTTAAGTGTCAGAGTTTGGAAGTGCTCGTTATCAGTAATGCAACTTCCGCCTGCTGCCATTATGTACACATTCAAAGCAGGTGGTACACAGGGCCTGTTGAGTGATATCCAACAAGCACTCCCAAACTCTGAGAGTTTGAGAGAAAAATAAATCACTTGCACTGTTGCACAGTATTTCTTGATAGGAAGTAGCTCACAACATGTCTAAGGTGTATTTTTATGAAACAAAAACTTTACAGATTAAAAGAGGATAATTCAAGCTTTCCGTACAGCTGCAAGGTTGGTGAGTTTGACATTGTTTAATAGAATTAGATAG
>OOFJ01104056.1:0-14452 GCA_900323375.1 Benthosema glaciale
GAAGTGAAATTACACTTTATTTAGAGTTAAGTTTTTGTTTAGGCATAGTTTTTTGTGAGTTTAAGGTTAGAGTTAGGGCATAGGTGTTGAGACAGACAGACAGACAGACAGACAGACAGACAGACAGACAGACAGACAGACAGACAGACAGACAGACAGACAGACAGACAGACAGACAGACAGACAGACAGACAGACAGACAGAGACACCTTACTGTAGGTGCTATGTCATGAAAATGAAAACCCACCAATATTTCTTGGGAGGCTTAAGGCTTGGGCTATAACGAATAGATATAACAAGCACAAGGGTCTCAGTGGACTTTAACACTGGTATCACCACATCCTGTTGTTTATAACCTGCACAGTAAGAGAGATATTTCTCTGTTAGTCCAGGAATTATTTTTGCTGGACATGTCAGGTGAAAGGCAGAATGTGCCCTCCACCCGTCATCAGACAAATAAACCATGTCAGCCTGGCTGGTGAAGCGAGTCGGAACGGAGCTGAATAGAACATACACCAGGCAACGTGTACACAGCAACGGTTTACAGTATCCATGCGTGCAGTTTAACCTAGGTGCTCCTATTTTGGGAATGTCATACTTTTTTGGAGAAAAATAAAATAAATAGCCAACCTACAAGCTCACAAAGACTTTACAATTTTGAAAATAGAGCTTAAGTGATTAAAAATGAAGCCAAATATGACCAGGTGATCAGAATGTTGAGGATGAAGTGACAATCTTATGTCCATTGTGGTGGAGGGCAACTTTTGCATAATATAATGCAATTCTAAATGTTGTAGCCTAACAAAAATACAATGCACACAAAACATACAGTATTAATAGTACACACAATTCCGTGGGCAGACAAGAACAAGCATTTGCCACAGAAACCAGCTAATGGATTTGTATGTTTATCATACTGAGGTATTTTTATGATATTCTAGTGAGATATGTTTTACATAAATCAATTGGTGGTGTGTCCATTCCATACAGTATGTTTGGGAATGTTTTGAGTACAGTAAGCTTCCATAAAAAGTACTGTTTGTGGCTGGGAAATGTCCTTTAATTCTATGTTAGCAGAACCAATTTGTTAAGCTGCGTTCAGACTTGAAATTAAATATTCGCCTCGGTTTGTCCAGTTTGTACTGCGGGATGTCGCGCCGCGTGCGTTCACGGCGCTCACGCTAATTCTCGTCTTTGCATTGACTTTTTACGTAATCGCGCCGCTGTAACCATCCAAGTCTGAACGCAGAAACCAGCTAATGCTTATGTGAAAGGATTTCACTTTGTCGCGCCAGATTGAATATCGTTCCCTTTATGCATTATGTCCTGTTCCTATTGTGCCCAACTAGACCAAGCCTTGCACCCCCCCCCCCCCCCCACCAAATAATCAGATACTTTGATTTGACAACAAAGTGAAAAACAGTGTGTTGGCATGAAATCAAAATAAAAGTTATTTTGCCTGGTTTTATATAACAGTAACAGAGTGTTGTCTCTGGTAGGCTCAGACTGCCATCAGAGGCAGGTTGCTGCAGCCTGGAGATAAGGACAACTTGTCTCGGAGGCCCATGGTTCACAGCGTGTGAGAGAGCGCTTGCGTGTGTGTGTTTGTGATGTTTCAGGTTTTTGCTTTGCAATGCACGTATAGCGACACAAGCATGCATGGACATACACACACAGTGCGGACAGACAAATTGTCCCATATTGTGTAATGTTCACTGCCACCTTCCCATCATTACAAACCATCATTGCCAACCATAAAAGGCGAGCAGGAATGTAATTCAGGTTTTGACATCACAGATGGTAATTCACTACTTGGTTGGTTATGCAATAACTAAGATTGGAAATTGCAGCTAATGGCTGCACATGCACTCCGCTGCGCTTGACTCGAGCACAGCGCAGGCTTTTCTCCAGTGAGCTTTTTCATGGAAGAGACGGCAAATCTTTTCAAACTCAAGGACACCATGATCGACTCTCTGCTATGTCTGAAAGAAAAGTTCCACGAGACAAACCTAGAAGTAACACATGGCCCCAGCATGGCCCTGTGCTATGAGGCATAAGTGTGGGGGTCCCCTCTGTTGGTCAACAAGTCTGCCAGTGCAGCAGCAAATTGCCATCTTGCCTGGCACATTGGATCTCTATCAGAAACGCATTAATAAGATGGTCAGAAAGGCAGTTACCAGACAGTTATTTCTGTCAGAAAGAAATTAACTACTGTGTGACCACTGACCAGTGACTACCAGTGACTACTGGGTTTGGCTGCTGGATGCAAGGGGTTCCATGTCTGGCAGATATAGTCGAGGGGTGATTTCACCCGCGTGCATTTCACGCAACATTGGTCAATAATCTATAACTCTGTGATGGCCTCCAGTTCCAACCAATCAGGAAGCAGCAACACAGAAAGAAAACGCACAACAGGGGTGCCGGCTGGCCTAATGGTTCAGGAGCACGGCACATACTGTAGTAGGCTCTGGCCTGTGTTCGAGTCCTGTTCATGACGACCTTACACAGACAAGCCCTGGCACAAATAGGATACTTTGATCTGATGACAAAGCAAAAAGCGTGCTGGGGCCCATAAATCATGTTATTCTTCCCCTTGCGGTGTTTACAGTGTGGTCTCTGGTATGCTGCCATCAGAGGCTGGCTGCTGCTGTGGCCTGGAGATAAACACACCAAGTTTTCCTGGGGAGTCTTTGTTGTGCGTGCGTGCGCGCGCACGTGCGTGCATGCGTGCGTGCGTGCGTGTGTGTGTGTGTCGTCGTGGTTCTTAAAGTTACGGTGTTGCTTTTCAATGCCCCTATCAACACAAACTTCCACACACATAATGACGCAAACAACACACACACACAGAATGAATGAATGAATGAATAATGTGATTAATGAGTGTGAATCTCATTATCGGGTGTGGTGACTGAGGGACAATGACCTCTGAACCACCTTGGCCAGGATCTCTGCAGCATGCTAAACACATGCACGCACACACTTCTGCCCTGTTTGAAGTTGGCATGCCTCTCAGTAACTCCCGTAACACATTGCAGTGGTCTATCTTGTCTTTGATATACCTGCTTACTATCCGAATGTTGCTTGAAACTGGCAGTGAATTAGAAGATTAGAGCTATTTTCAAAGGCACAGAATAATGGAGAGACAGCGAGATCATGACACTTTAACTCCAATATGCTTCTGTAGTCTTAAGGGCTTTTCATACGGGTAGTGCACTTGCACACTGGCTTTGATATGTGTGCATACTCTTACGGCATTTCTCAATGTGAATAGACAGGTTTCTACACATGGCGTTGAACAAAATTCAACATAGTTTGAGCTCTTGCCATGCATATGCATATGCATGAGACGAGCATGCATGCAACGTTTTTACAGCCCATGTCTGTCAGATTCCCTGTGGCCTGCGCCTTCCCGCTGTCCCAAACTTGATTAATGGTATAAACATTGATTACTGGTGTCAGTGAACATGATACTGACTCCAAACAAACATGATTACTATTATGACATGTTGTACAGACACAGGTCCACCATAAGGGACACTATGGCGCGGCAAAGATTCTGTTGGTGTTGGGAGTACAATGTTGACAGTTAGATACCTTTTGCATCCGTTGCTGATATTTATATGACTGATATGATTCCATATTGAATGAGACTGATCCACAATTCCACACCCTGTCAATATGCAAAATGGATGGCAGTAAGTCAGCAGCAGTGGACTTCACACCACTTGGAAGGCACACTCGCTGAGTTATCGACCTCATATGCATTGTTTGTAATGTTTCAACTTGTTTTGAACATGTTTTTAATGTATTTAATGGCTGTGCGTGCGTGCGTGTGCATTACACAGTACACAATACCCGGGAAACATGCTAATATGTAATAGAATAGTACCGACCAAGACCAAGTTAACCCTAATAAATCATAGACCAAAATAAACCTATGTATACATTTTATACAATATATATATACACAATATGTTGTATATTTATATGTATTTATTATTGGTTATAGTGGTATAAAAATGAAAACATAATGTGTATTTGTGTTGTTTGAAGGTTCACTCTGGCCCCCGGGCTGCACCCGGACTGGATGCTCATGCTGTTCTTCGCTCACACTCATCTTACTGTGACTGTGACGCTGCTTCTACTGCTTGTTCCCAAGGTAACAACTATATGTGATCCATGTGTATTCAGTTCATATCTACGCCAGGCGGAAACAGCCGGTGTCCATATCTGTGTGTCTGTCAACAGATGTTCTCTGGCACCGTCGGACTGATCAACATGAAAACATTGCATGCACATTTGCACATTTTCCCACTAGGCTCAAATTGGTCTCACGTTGACGCAATAACAGGCCATGTCATGTTTTGGCATATAACAATTGAACCTTAGTCGGACGTATATCAAATGGTTTCCCAATTATTCCTTGGATTATGATGCTTTCAGCTTGATATTTCCCCCCACCCCATTTTGCATTTTCTTCAAAACACACCCCTGCATACTGGCCCAAACTCTACATAATATACACACAGTCTTAATGTATTGTTTCCAGTGCTTTGTGTTGAGTTCAAATAGCCCTGGTCTGGCATGGAAAGGATTTCTGGTCTGGCTTCTCATTCTGTTACTCGGCAAAGCACTCCTGCTGCGTGTCTCTATATATGCAACGTCTCAAATGATAGAAAACATTAAAACTCTCCCACTGAGTGAGAAATGCAATATGCTGTCAACACGTGTCATGCGTTCTTTCACTCCATTAGACGCCTCATAAGTATTGGACAATTGAGCATAATGAAGCAATTAAGCAGAATGGGAGGCCATCGGTCTAGTACTGCATCTGTTACTGAGACTGGGCTAGATTATAATTTCATTTTTTATGCAACCAGAGCAAAGAAACACAGCCATAAAATGTCTATTGTCTATCGTGATTATTCATTTTCTTTCAGTGAAACGTACTGTAGTATAACAGAAGTTCATCTCTATATTAATTTACATTCATAGAGAGCCTCATGCCACATTTACACATCTGTTCCCATGCATCTTCTAACATCTTGTTTAAAATGTTTGAGGAAGTTATTTTATTTTCATTGCTTCAGCCTAATTCATAATTTGTTATTTCTGTGTATTCTATTCACAACAGCTTGAATAGCTACATTGATACGATCGCACAACGCTATCACCGGCATAGTTGTTCTGAAATGACTGGTGCAGTTGTACTATATCATTGCCTAATGACGCTGATTGGCCTGGTTGTAATTTCAACCAAGAAAACCCTGTGGACTTGAATGATAGCAATACCACAACCTTTAAAAGCCCATTTATTTTATTGGCATGGCTAGCGATCCAATGGCTAGCCTATACCTACAAATTGCCCACTATGTTCCTTTTCTGAATCAGGGCCCAATTGTGAAAATAGCCCACCAATCTGGCTCTCACACGATTGATTGATCATTAAAATAAACACTTAACATAAGTGTTTATTTTAATGATCAATCAATCGATAATGTTCCAGCTTGGATCAATGGAACTCACATAAGTATACTTCTACATATCGATACAAATTACAATGAAAACTACAGTGATTTCTTTTTTCTTTTTACATTTTTAACTTGTTAATATTATATTATCATTAAATTCATCATGACACTGATGAAAGCCACAAGCCAAAACACGTTGGTCTAACAATATAGTTGGACTACTAGAAGTGTTGCTGGAGTCTTGACCTCTTTAGACTTTTTTCCCTTCTCCGTGCACGTGGGAAGTAGGTGAAGTTGAACCACAAGAAACCCTTACTCTGCTATAACAGTACAGCGCAAGAAAGTGAACATGTTTTCAGAAGTAATAACTCAGGAACACTTTACTGCCAGTATGTAGGACATGCAGGTGTACAGGTGCAACAGAACATACAGTACATGCATGTAGAACTGAATATTGCATATAGCATTGCTTAGCCCCCTTATCGCAGCTTGCAGCTATATTTATTAATTCTTATTAAATGTTTGAAGATGTGCTTGTGCATGTTCTTGTTGAGAAATAGGCACATGCACCCTGTTTCATTATGTATTCCATTGTTTCACTAAAGTTCTTGTTCTTCTTCAAGTATGCCTGTATTGAAAATGACTCAATTTTAAACAATTTAAAACAAATACATGGATTAATAAGATTGACATAAAAAACGAATCTAGTTTTGCAAATATCGCCTCCCGGGTGGCGCTATACCAGGCCGATGTGAGAAACACCTACAAGGTTTATGCGTGCACAGTTTCATGCCGATCTGTCGACTCCAACCGTTTCGATTAGCTCTTCTCACAAACGGACACGGACTGACACACGGTGGAATTATAGTCTCGGCCATGCCCTCGGCCTGGCAGAGACAATCATGTGGATCATGTTCAAAGTTTGGCAATGATCGGTTAAGTTGTTGCAGTACACATGAACACACACACTGTGTCCCCTGCAGAGCCATGGCATAAACATAAAGTTTGTTTCCATTTATTCATTCAACTTCGTTCAGATCCCTGGTTGATAGTATAGCTTTGCATTTGGTAATCGTACCTCGTCTCATCATCTGTCCTCATAGTTCTTCTCCAAGGGGACCCAGGCCAGGGATGACATCATCGCCACTGAGGCCTACGAGGAGGAGCTGGACATGGGGCGGTCCGGCTCATACCTGCACAGCAGTATTAATTCTGGCATTAACTGGAGTGAACACAGCCTGGACCCCGAGGATATACGAGTGAGCGTTAATTCACACTGATTTCAGACACAGAGCACAGATATTCCTGTTCCATTCTGGAGATACATGTAAAGGGCTTTTCAGACAGAGAGCGACACACCTGCATCCTCACTTGGATCA
The DNA here is from genome assembly GCA_900323375.1 of Benthosema glaciale. Classification (NCBI taxonomy): domain Eukaryota; kingdom Metazoa; phylum Chordata; class Actinopteri; order Myctophiformes; family Myctophidae; genus Benthosema; species Benthosema glaciale. Next base: position 6,851 of record OOFJ01104056.1, read on the forward strand.
GCTGGGTTGCACTGCACTTGAGGTTAAAACGCTGGGTGATCTCCGTCTGCTTCTGCAGCACTTGTGTTTCCCCCAATGCATGTGCATTGCCCTTTTGTACACTCAAGTCTGCCCTGAAGAGGTAGATCAAAAAAATCAATCGCTGTCACTTCACAGTTCAAAGTTGTTCCAGGAAAAGGTACAATTCATCACAATGATCGATCACCTGAACCAAAACAATAGAACAGCTCTGTGACTTGTTTTCGTTGGACAATGGTGTCCTAAATGACCCCTGGATATGAGTTGGTGTTTGGTAGATAGAACACAATTGTGAGTAGTTCATTGTACATGTTGGACTGTTTGTAAGCAATGTTTTAAATGGAAATATAAAAAGTACAGCCCATTCTTGAAAAAGTGCTTCCTTTTCACTGCAGTATTTACAGCAGTGCCATGTCACGAGTCCCTGACCTGCTCCATTATTAACAGCTGTTTAGGGAACTAGTGACAGTTCATGGAGTTGTTTTACTGTTACATTTCCATTTCTAGTTCTGCGCTCGATAATTATTTTTTAGAATCGGCCCAATCTGCATATTGCATTCATATACTGTACTCCTCTGTTTTGAGCAGGCTTCTTTTGACTGAACATATGCCAACGTATACTTAAGGATCATAGAAGTCTAGGAGTTCATTTTTGTATTTAGCGAAGGACAATTTGAATGCAAGAGTCCACACAGAATTTGGTTTATATAATGTAAACAAGATTTGTTTCACATTTCTGTTTAATTAAAAAGTTTTTAATTTCATACTTTGCATTATACAGACATATTTAGATCTACAATAGACAGAACCTGACCAAACTATTGCACAATAGTGTCGCTTTCAGAACATAATTTCAACCTAACCAACACGGCACAATTTTCGAAAACCAGTTCTTTCCAGTGAGTGACGTGTTGTGCAACAAAGGATAAACAGTTGCCATTTGTTTTTTTCCTGTTTCATCAGGACGAACTGAAGAAATTATACGCCCAGCTGGAGGTCCACAAACGCAAGAAGATGCTGGCCAACAACCCCCACCTGCATAAGAAACGCAGTTCCAGGAAGGGGCTGGGCCGCACGCTGATGAAGCGCATCACAGAGATCCCAGAGTCCATGCACATGCACCGCCAGTGCAGCCGCGAGGACGGCAGCGAACATGGCAGCAACCGCAGCACCCTGCGGAGGAACCCGTTTGACCCCGCGCACCACGGTAACGCCACCGCACTGCGATGCCATGACAGTCATTTTATCCAATTCATTTGTATTTTTGTTGTTTATTTTCTTACAGCTTGTTTTAAGTTTGTTTACAAGTCAGTCACAGTTGTACGATTTGGCCTCGTGACTTACACATAGTAAGAGTATTAAGTCAGAGTGGCGTTGGGGCGGTACTGGCTGAGAATGAGGTTCTAATGTCCCCTTTTATGTGCTAGAGCCACGAGAGATGGATTACAATACAAGTGGACCGCAAAAAACATCAGCATCACCATCAGCTCCCAGTACTTGCCGCACGTCTTCGTTACCCAGGCCATGCTACTAACTCGTACACTGACTTGGCACATAGAATAGATATTTTGTCAAGACAAAGCAGATGATCTGTGTATTGCAGCATGTCTAGGTGATCTTTTTCTGCCATTCATCCAATACTCTAATTGGTCAAAGCCTAATCTGTAATGTCAGAAATTAATTTATGGTAGAATATGATTGGCATTTACCATACCTACCATAGTACACATAAATCACATTTTAAATATTGACTAATAACAGAAACATTCCGCCATTCTATGTGATGTCATTAGCCACATTCTTGTATTTTGGTTTTCCATCATACAGTACTTGCTCTTGCTTAAAACACATCAACTTTAGCATCCTATTCATTTAGGGCATGCTATAAAAGGTGAACACATTAGTGGAAATAGCAGTTCTAAAGTGCATCATGTTGCATTGTGTGTACAGTAGATCTGCTACCTTGCAGAAGAGATTTCATGTAGATGTAAGACAGGAGGGGACAAAGAATAGTCCTGGGGGACCCTAGTCAATGACGTACCCTATACTATGCTTCATTTTAGTGGTCATGTTGTTCATGGTTAGATGTAATGTGCATTCCTCAAAAATTCACTAGTAGTGAAACTCACCATTGGACTGTTTGAATAATTCGTATTTTGATCACCCATTTAGGTAAAACACGGGACGACTCCCTGAAGAACAAAGTAATGGGCCTGAAGAAGTCACACAGCTACGACCACGTCTGTGACCAGGGAGATGAAACTTTGAGCCTTGACGCTTCCACCGTGGTGGACAAAATGACCCCCGTTGGAAACGGCGACGGTTCTCTCCTGGGTTCCCTCATTGGCCGCAAACACGGCAAGAAGTCGGCGGAGCCGCCGCCGCCGCCCCCGACTCCACCGAAACTGGAGTCGGCCGAGTCCACAGAGTCCGTTCCACTGTTCTGGAAGTCGGCGAGCGCGCACAACCTGACGCATGACAAGAAGCCCGTCCTGCTACGCACATCCATTATGCAGAAGTCTCTGAGCGTCATCGCCAGTGCCAAGGAAAAGATGCCTGGACTCACCAACAAGACACACAGCGTGGAGGATGCCAGCAAGAGAGGACTGAAGGGCCGGGATGGGACCACGCTGTCTGAGGTGGACGAGACACCGGAACACTACCCCAAGATGATTATCAGCCAATCGGTGGAGTACTCCAAGACCCCCATGAAGATGGGCATCATGAAACAACAGGTAGCCTGGCATACTGCATTCATTAAAAACTTGTTTATTGAGTGATATTGATTGAATGGTGATGATAGAGATCGAATGAGCGATCAATCTGTGTGGCAGTTGGATGGTTGATTGATTGATTGATTGTTTGATTGGTGTGTTGGTCCGCTTTCATTTATCTGATCGTTAAATGGCAGAGTTGAACACACGGTTGATTTATTCACTGCTTTGTTACAACAGGTGAGTGGCAGCCAGCCATCCATTTGCTCTGAGATGGGGAGGAACCTGTATGACCTGTCTGAGGTGTGTCCCTGGGACGCAGATGACCCACCGACTCCCTCTGAAGGGAAAGCGCAGAAACACGTCTCCATCGCTCCAGACGAAACCATCTCGACACCCTGTGTGTCGAGAAGCACCAAAAGCGTCCGCTCTCAGCAGAAGCAGAGGGCAGGACAGTCCCCGGCAAACAGGCGGCGCTCCAGAGACAAGGGAGGTGAGGAGGGCAGAGAGAGCAGGAAACCTCGCTCTCCCAGGTCGCCTCTCCCTCTCAAGCCAGACGTCTGTCCGTGGGACTTTGACGAGCAGCCTATGCTGGCCGGTGATTCCGACTCCATCTCCCCAGAAAGAATCAGACGCAAGAAGAGTGTCACTCCCACCGATGGGAAGCCCAAGACTCTCCACTCTGACCACTCCAAGTCCACAGGAAGCCTCCTGCAGCCTCCCTCCCTGATGGTAGAAATCTGCCCATGGGACTATGACACACCACCCTCTCCCAAGCAGGAGAAGACGTGCCACAGCCCCACGCCGCACTCCAAGAAGAAACGGAAAGGCTCCTGCTCCTCCAATCACAGAGTGGAGAAGGAGAAAGGGCGGGACAGGGAGAAAGGAAAGGAAAGGCGGAGTTCTACCAGCAAGCCCTCGTCCGAGAGGCGGCATGGCAGCCACTCCTCGGAGGGCGGCTGCCCAGTTTCAGGAAGACGAAGGAGCTCATCGAGGGATCCCGAGGTGACGGAGAATAAGCGGCAGGATATTTGTCCCTGGGAGACCGAGCGCTCACATGACAGCCTTGATCAGACTAACACCTCGACAGAAAGGAAGAGACAGGACTCCCAGAGCTCTAGCGACATGCCCCCAGCGATCAGCAGTGCCAAAATGGCTGAGGTTTGCCCTTGGGATTTTGACGACCAAGACTCTGGGAAGAAGGCATGATGCCCAAGTGCAATCATGGACTGTATGTTTTGTATCCACAGATTTACAACAAAGAGGGAAACTAAGTATTATTTTACTAAAAGTTTAAATTCCAACATTTGTATTGGTGGGGGAGTTAATCTTTGTTCAATCATATTATTGTACTATTGTCTAATATAATGATGCATTCCAAACAAAGATATTTCTTTAGTGACAAGATTTGTGTTGTTGGTGTGCTGCAAATTTAAAGTCACTTTATTTGAGGAATGAGTCTGCACTTTTGCTTGCACAGTGGATCAATTTGATTTGTCTGTCACATCACAGTGAGAACATCAAATACATTTGATAATGTATTGTACTTGCCAGCATGCCAGGCAAGCCTTTGACCTCATAGATTATGAACAAAGTCATGGCTAAACCTGATGGGGTATTTGAATTATTAACATGGTGGCCATTTTGTTCTTACGTCATACACCTGGTTACAGTATGACATAGAGCAAAATGTCTAACTTGTGAATATGTTCAGTGGTATGTTGAATGTCAGGCGGTGTCGCCTCCATCTCCAAAGTATCTTGCCAAATATGTAGGATTGGTTAAGCAAGACTAATAAATGTTTTATTGATCTGTCTGCCATTTCTGCAAATCTAAACAGGATTGCATCAGGCTGCAGTTTGCCAATAAATGTAGGTAAATTGGCCCATGGATTTATTGTTAACAGCAGAAATACAGTGCACTGACTACATAGCTAACAAGCGAAATTCTTGACAAACCTATGGAAGGACATAATCACAGTGAAACTGTTAATTAAAACTAGTATCATTAATGTGGAAAATGACCAAAGCCCTGAGACACATTTATAAATAATGATGCCTTACACTTGAAAATAGGTCATTTTTGTCAGCGAAGCTTGTGAATGGGACCTTGCAACGAAATATAAACTAGCCTTCAATCTTGAACCATGAATGGTAATGACAATAGAAACATGGAGAAGTGAGATGCATCATAATTTGCTTTGCTAATCCGTTTTGTACTGTGGCCTATTATGTTCTGACAAAGGATGACCATAAGTGTATACATTACTCATACTCATAGGCCAGCATGTGGCAAAATGTCAGACATCCATGAACAAATGTGTACTCGTGTGTAACGTACTCGTAGTACTGTACATGATGGTGAATGTTCAATGTTGTTGCTTATGGTTATCGGAGTTCCTGTGTAAAACAATGCTTTTGAAATGGTGTGCATTGGTATCAATAATGTACATGGATTTTTCACTTGCTATTAAGGGAATAATCTATGGAGTGCTGAAATATCTGATGATCTGATGATGGTTTCCGCCTCTTTGGTTTACACTGTACTATATACAGCCTAGGTACTGTACAGCTGACACATCAAACAATGAACTGCATCATGTTGTGTAGGGCCACAGTACACTTAGCCAGTACACTTACCAAGTACACTTAGGGCCATGAAAGCCAAATATGAGTTGGGCACAATTAAGGTGTGATAGTGCGGTTCTTCCTTTCAGTTGCTCGCCTATTTTCGCCATTTGCTTGAATACACCTTTTTTTCTGAGAAATGCTAGTCACCTTCATTTTGCAAATGAGTAAATAACTGTCACTCTTTCTGCATGTGTGCGTGCGTGCGTGTGCGCGCGCAAGCATGCGTGTGTGCGTGCGTGAGTGTGTGAGAGAGGGAGAAAATGTATGTGTGTGCTTTTGCTTGTGCACATGAGAGCATGTTAATTGTGTGAGTGTGGCATTGGCAGTGTTTCTTCACACATCTAATGCATGACCTCATCACTCGCCTTCTGATAAAAAATAAAATAAAACAAACAGTTCTCCATTGTCACAAAAAACATGTGTGACCAATGCTGACCATGACCACACAAGTTTAATACACACAAACATGGTGAGTTGAGTTCAGCTTCATGCACTTCACGTGGGTATGCTCGTTTTATGATGTTGCGTACAGTTACTAGCTGTTGTAGCATCCACACACGGGTATTTGTACTGTACATTTATATCGTGTTCAGTTGTAATCGCATGTACATACAGTAAATACCCTGTTCTCCAAACCTGCAATAAATATTTCTATAAAACCATGATGTCATGATGGAAGCCGAGTTTCTTGGGACAAAGTTTCTGGTGATTACAAATTACTCAATTGTTTTACTTAGTAGCAATGTAGAACTACTCCATTACATGTAAATGTCCAGAATTCAAAATATACTGGAGTAAAAGTACAAAGGTATTGGCTTCAACATAAGTACCAAAAGTAGAAAGTACTCATTATGCAGACTGCCCCATTTCAAGTCTTCAAATGTATACAAATATTTTGAAAAGAGCAGTCTACAGCTCACAATGTGACGTATTGTGAGCTTGTATATCTGCTATTTAGTACCACTGTAGGCTTCAGACCAATGTAAACTTGTGGTACCATAGTTATCACAAAGACAAAGAAATCAAATGGCACAGGAAGGATGTAGGGCAGGCTGTAGCCTTTAAAAGTGTCCTATCATCACTGAGGACATGGGCTCTCTTTGCTCTTCTCTCTCTAGCCTCAGCTGTCAGATTCATCATCTGTACACACTGATTTGCTGGATGCACAACAGGTGTGCTAGTATTGGTGAGACTATAGCTCAGCCATCACCCGCCACTATAAACACCTAAACTGTGCAAGCTCAGGTTCACTGTTTCATAATTGAATTTACTTTAATACGTTTTTAATTGTTTATGTTTCAGTTTACCAGCACTGAAATTCACTTCATAGGGAGCTCTTGATCTTTAAAAGAGTCCCTTTGTATCTTAAGGATGTATTATACTGAGAAAAACACGTTTTTCTTGTTTAAATTGTTTACTTAAGCCAACTAAAAACGTATCTTATTCTTAACCAATTAAGCCTACCTCTGTAGTTGATCTGTAAGCTTGTTGTGAGCTTGTAGTTATGCTATTAATTTAACATATTAATTTAACAATGTTGGGAATAATCTGAAACGGTGAAATGGAAATACTAGCAATTCATTGGCATGCTGACATTTCAGCCCATTCTACTTCAGTTCAGTACAGTACAGTACAACACCGCCATCATATGGAAATTCTAGATATTACATCGAGGCGTCCCTCCCAAACTTAGTTGACATCGAAGGTTATTTTTTAGTTATTCAGCTATAAGCTAGGCCATGGCATCTACCATAGTTTAATAATTACATTAACATTACATGATGTAAATAGTAGTATAATGAGAGGTGAGTACGATAGAGTTTCTTTTTTTTTAACCCTTCCATTGTGTTAGGGTCATTTTTGACCCGTTTTCAAGTTTAAATTGCTAAAAAGTAACCTTTAAATTTATTTTTTGGAACAAGGCTTCATGATATCCTCAGAAACATCAATTTTAACGCAACAAACTCAATTATCACCATTTTAGTTAATTAATTTGGTCTCTATAAAAGAAAGTGACACCTGTGGTGTTACGGGTCAAAACGGACCCGTATACATTTATGTCAGGAAATAAGGTAAAATGTTTTTTTTTTTTTCATAAACCAAACTTTATTTTACTCCTAATAGAGCATCGCAGTGACGTCAGACCTCCAGTTCCAGAAGTGAAAACCCAATGCATTTTTCTCATAGACTTTTCAAAAAGTAATTATTACAAGACGATTACGCCACGGACAAAGCCAGCT
>OOFJ01104058.1:0-13641 GCA_900323375.1 Benthosema glaciale
CAGACAGACACTTAAAGAAGACAGACAGACGGGCTGTAATTTTAAGGTAGTGCCCCGCCCTGTTTTTTTCCTCCTCCTTGTGAACAACAAAAGCTGCGTCACCGTTTAGGAGGAGGAGTGAGTGTGCTGCTGTGCTCTTCTTTGCTGCTGCTTCAATCATAACCTAACCGCCGAGTCCATGAGGTAAGAGCTGAAGAGAGCAACGCATTCCAGTCAGTCAGAGTCAGTACAACATGTAAAGTCAATATTTATCCTCTGAGAGAGACCTGTGGATTTATGGAGTCGTGCTGCGAAAGTGAGAGCGGAGCCCCAGCGAAGTTTGTTTGGACGTGAGCCTTTGAAGTGAAAATAAGAAAGGCTACTAGTATCATTTCTTTATTCTTTTCAACGCCGACAGGGTGGATGTTATTGGTTGGGGTCGGACTTTTCCTCAAGACGGACTGATCGAGACCAAAAGGAATACGTACGTCTCTTAAAACTGTTGAGTGTGCAATCGTTGTGTTGGGAGGTTGGGAGCTATAGGTGGAAATCCATTTCAAACTACAAGGTATGCATGGATTCTATTCTCGCTATGTATATTTATGTGTCGCCTACAATGACAGTCTTCTCTGGGAAATAATATGCTTTGGATTGGAGCGCTAATTAAATCGCCTAAACTTTTCTCGGAAACAAACAGCTGTTGATCCTGGTCTGATAAAAGTAGCCTGGCATTTGACGCACCAACACCGGGGTGACGAACAGGACGACCACTGAATAGTACCTCTGTTTGTATTTTATATATATATATGTTTTTTCTAACCCATTTTGGGCAACAAACCTGCCCCCAGTGACTGTTCCTTCCCCCCATGTCTGTGGCTTTCCTTGGTGATGTCACGGGCTACCCCAAGATAAGTTTATTAATGGACATCATTTGCGTATTAATAAAACCATAAAGTCATTGCGCAGGTGCTATGCGTAAAGCTATCACATCCTTTAGATTGAAACTGAACTGTACCGTTACCGTAATCAAGAAACGTCTAAAAGCATATAGTGTTCGTACACGTATAGCATTCTATAGGCTCCAGATCCAGAAAGATGTTCGGGCTTATTTTATTTACAACCTGCAGTGGAGTCTATCTGTATGTATCTAGTAGTAATGAAGGTTAAACAAACTTTTTTGTTTTAAGTTCAAAATATAGACCTATTGATTTTTATTATTATAATTGTTTAAATTTATTTTCATGCCCAAAGCTACATTGAGCACATGTTGGGTGCATGAAGTGAGTGAACCTGAACATTTCTCTTCAATGGCTTGGTTCATTTCAAAATACAACTGCTAAACCACCTTTGGACATGTCTAGGATTGAAACAGTGAATTGATATGAGACCTAGTGGGTGAGAATATAAAGTAAAGTATGAAGAGGTGAGTTATCAAACTATGTGGTGGAAAATGGGGAGTGAGTCTGCTGTCCTGACTGGCGGGGCTGAGGTCATTCCACAGCTTGAGATGTAGGATGCTTTGATCGATGGCCAGGGTGTCTTCGGAAAGGTAGTGACAGGTGTCCATGGGCTGTGTTGTTAGCTGATTATTAGACCAAATAGAGCGGGATGTCTGGCCAGGGTGTCATTGGGATGGGATTGATAGACGTCCTATGAGTGGAAAGGGGTGTGTGGGGTGGATCATGTCATGAAGGTTCCATCATGGCACTGCCAAGTCCCCGATTGCCTACTGGAAATTCATCTCCTTTTTTATTTTAGTAGACCTACAGTATATTTGAACTGAACTGAACTGAAATGTTAGACCCAGTATTAGTGGGTCTAACTTATATGTCCATATATGAGTTATTTTTCAGGCATGCAGAACAGGCCAGCTCCATAAATGGAGATCTAGGGGTGACCGTGATCAGGTTCATTTGGGCCCTGTCCAGAGCCCCGGCAGAGGCATTTGTGCTGGTTCTGGACAATAGTGTATCCCACCGACTCAAGGCCTGGCACTGCACTCCCTGTGGTGGTGTGGAATGCGTGTGTCAAATTTACAGTCTGTGTGGCAAATGGTTTTCGAGGTATGTGGATTACAGACATATTGTGTACATACACACACGTACCTGTACACTCGTACAGAGACTTGGTGCATTTAGATAGGTGTACAGAGAATGTGACGTTCAGTACTGATGCACTGCCGATTTGCCCTCCCCCTTTAAAAGCCCTGTAATTGTTTGAATAAGGTTTTATTGTTCCATAAACCTGAAGATGGCAAAGATCATAGTGACAATTTATTCTGAAGCATCATGGTTATGCTAACAAAATGCTAGCTAATCTTATGGTCATTCATTACCAATAGTTCTCTACAGTCACTCATTATCAAATCATCAACATTGTGGTAATTAAAACACATGTGTAGCTATGTGTAGTTACTGTGAGCTTTAAATATACAAATATAAACCATTTTATATTATGATTTAAATATAATGTAATGAATACATACTGAATATCCCCTGTCACTGCTGCATCTGTCACATATATTTGCACTATAATCCTATAATCCTAGTGTTATTTGTTGCACTGAGCCTTGTGGAAGAAAGTTTTGTACTGCACTGCATATCGTTGGAATGAATACACTTGATTTGACTCAGACTGCAGTAAATATTTATCTATCTTCTCTAGATTTAGTCGACTTAGATACCATGAACTCCATACAGGAGAAAACCTGCAATTTTTGTCTTCTCTCAATTAAGTTGGCTGGAGACAAAGTTTGTTACTTTGATAACATTAGAGGACAATATGTTTCAGGCTTCAGCCAATGCCAGCAACATCATCTGTCAGGCATTTTGGTTTTCTGTCGAGATTTTGGTCAAACTGACATGAGGGGAGAGGAAAGGAGATAAGAGGAGAGAAGGAAATGATGTAGAAGAGATGAAGAAATGGAGAGAGGTGATAGGAGACACAGGGAGAGCACTCATAGCAGATATGAGAAAAGACATAGGAGAGAATTATGATGTTGTTTGTTGAATTATATTAGTAAATTATTTAAATTTTGTCTAATGTTTGTACTTGTAATTCTCTAAAGACAATTTGGTATATTCAAGGCAGTGTTCAATCCATTGTGGCCACAAATCCATGTCACCCCAGTAACAGTAATACCGTCCAAGCTGCAGTGGATGGATATTGGATAATAAAATCACACCCGTGTGAAGTGAGGGGCGTTCTTATGATCGTACATCATCATGGCATAAAATATACACTGATGTAAAATTGTCCATTGTCAATGGGATTTTAATGTTTGTGTAGGACAAAGTTTGTGCACACACACCAAAAGCTGGATATAGGAGGGCCCTCGATAATTAAAAATAATTTGAGGACAGAAGTGGATGACTACTTGTATCCTCTGTGTGAGCACAGCAGCACTGTATATAATATGAAATATTGGCCTGTATATATACAGTCATCTTTTAACTGACTAATTCTAAACAAATGGCTTCTGATACAGTTGAGGCCATTTAAGGTCAAGCTGAGATGGTTTGGACATGTCCAGAGGATGGATTGTATATTATCGCAATGTATCTGTAGAATGATGCTGAGGTTGAAACTGCCTGGCAGGAGCCCAAAAGGAAGGCCTAGAGGAAGACCAAAGAGAAGATTTATGGATGTAGTAGAAAAAGCACATGAAGTTAGTTGGTGTGAGAGAAGAGGAGGCAGATTGTGACAGGGTGAGATGAAGGCAGATGATTCGCAGCGCAGCGACGCCTGAAGGGAACAGTCGAAAGGAATAGCAGAAGTCTTTGTGTCGAGACGAATATGTTATGGCTGTCAATGTCACTGCTTTTATAAAAGAACTTTATAAAAGCAATCCATAGCGAACCGCCCCATAACCACATCATGAACCCCCTAGCATACCTATTTTGGGCATGTCATACCGTAATAGGCTAACATTTGGTGAAAATAGACAAACATTCACTGAAAATAGAATATCTACAAGCTCCCAAGTGTTACAGAGCGGCGATGTGACAGTTGCCACACACTGTGAGCTTGTAGATTGGCTATTTTTGGGTGGATGGCCAAGTATAGACCCCTGGGGAACCCCAGTCAACAAAGTATGTTCTTTATTTATTACTTTATTAGCAGAGCACGCAAGTAAAAAGTTCGGTCAGATCGAAAGTTTGGTACGCCCTCTATGTTTGTCTTGGTGATGACGTATATATGACATATACTCATTATTGATTTATAGAGAACCCCTCACTTCACGGAAGTGTGAACTATCACTGACGTCACCGGCAAGGTGGCAACACAAACATAGAGGGCTTACCAAACTTTCGACTTGACCGATTTCATATACTCATTAGTGATATCTAGAGAACCCCTCACTTCACGGAAGTGTTAACAATCACTGACGTCACCTACAACACAAACATAGAGAGCGTACCACGTTTACGCCCTCCCTCTGACGTAACAGAGATGGGTTACAGACCTTATTCATGTATACATAGAGTATCCACTGACAGTCAAACATGTTATAACGACGTCACCTACAACACAAACGTAGAGGGCGTACCAAACTATAATAATACTTGGAGATTTAATGAAGACCTATACAAACTTTATGATGTAATTAGTTTTGAACAATTGGTTATAAATTCAACTACGCATTACGGAAGTATAATAGATCATGTATATTTTATATTATAAGTATCATAATATAAATATAAATATTGAGGTTAGAGACAATTATTATTCAGATCACGCTTTAATATTGCTATCAATGTGATTTTACTTAGATCAATAGTCGACAGACTATATACATTAGCCAATTAGCTTTATCCCTTTTTTCTCCCAATTTAGTTGCCATACCAATTCATTCCAACCACCTGTCAGTGAGAGTCCCCAACGACAGGACGTAGTGTCTCCATCCTAATCTCCACCCGTTCCCTGCTGACAGACAGGCGCTGCCTCAGACCATAGGGGTACATGCAGTGACAAAGATTTCCCTCCCCCAAACACTAACGTCAGTTGTGGTCATATAGATGTTCTCAGTCTGCAAAAGTATATAGGGTAAACCTTTAAGTTCATTGAAGTGCTGTATGTGAGCGGCAGTGAGCCTTACAGCCTAAATACATTTTCTGCGCACAATTAAACCTACATGACTATACTGTATATGCTCAATTTACCAGACGTTCAGAATAGGGACATGACATACATCCTCCTTGTCATGTCTAGGCATAATATAACGACTCGAATATAACGAATATAACGACGAAATGACTCAATATGTCATGACTCATGAGATCATGTGCCTCTGAACACTGCTGTCGACCGGTGTCATGACCTGAGGCAGAATATCGGGAACTATGTCTTATGACTGATTGCGATAAAGGGTGTGTGTGTGTGTGTGTGCACGCTATGACTGATTGCGTCAAATGAAGTGTGTGTGTGTGCGTGCGTGCACACTCACGCACGCGTAAATGGGTGTTTGTTTTGTTGGTTGTGCTTTTAGAATTTACAGGTCAGCTGTGGTATCCTGTTGCCTTCCTTGACTGTAGAATAGATACAAGACATGTGATCTATTTTGTTTCCATTAGTGAAATGAAAGTGTCATAAGTGACAATAGAGAGGCATTATTTGATCGGTATGTATTGTGAATATATGCAAAAGATTCGTTTATATATGAATATGACAGTGTCACAGTGATGTAAATAGGTTTTCAATGCAATGGTTTTCAATGCATTTTATTTTACTTCAACAACGTTAGAGTACAGTACTAACAGTACAATATTGCATCCCAGGACCCCCGGAAGGTGACATGTCCTTTCTCAATTCAGTGAATCTAAGTATGCAGGCTATTTGCAAATATGGCCTCTGATTATATTCACCCCCTTCTCCCACGGTTGCTAATTATCATGATGCAGTCATGTGTTCCATGCGATCAGATTCACCACAAGTCTGTTAAGCAAACTAAGTAGACTAACCAATCCATACTGTAGCCCAAAAGTAAGCTCTGCCTGACATGTCATCTACACTGCATTTTGTAGTAAGTTTACAATGTTGATGCGTTCCAGATCCAGAACACTACTACTAGACAGTCATAGGGTGAAGGGGGCTAAACCTATACCGCCATTCAAGTTCCATATATGGTAATCATTGAAAGTTGACAGTCAACCGCTTAGTCTAAACAGATAGCACCGGATAGACCTTGCAGTCTTGTTTCCATTCAGGTCCTGGGTATTCAATTCATAATCAATAACAACAAAATTCTAATCTGGACGCATCCAAGTCAAACGAGGTTTCCATTTCCGATGGTGATAGAAACCTTAATAAAAAAGCAAGTAATAAAACTCTGCTTCACTTTACCGGTTAAGAGCCCCCAATATATTACAACCCACCCGGTCTTGATTGAAGCAGCAGGCAGGTCTCCTCCCCATGCACACCTCAGGACCAAGACTGAAAGCTGCAGTCAGTACTATGGCCTATGACAAACTACAAGCTCGAACACACAAGTGTGTGTAAACAACACTATGTACAGGTTGGGGGAAAGGGTAGGGGTTTTAAAGAGGTGGGGAGTGAGTGGTCACTTGTCTAAGGGCGAGCAGTCATTTACTTTCTCTTATGACTGCCGTAATACCTGGCCTCCTCTGTTCTGCCTTCACAGAATGTCGCGCCAGAATAGGGACACTATGGGCTCCATTTTCGTCACCGCTAAACCCCTTATCCCTAAACTTCTTTGCCTTTTTTACTATTTTGAAAAACATTTTTTAATAGTTCAACTAGCCAATCTACTGTGAGCTTGTAGACTAGCTAGTTGAACTATTCAAAAATGTTTTTCAAAATAGTAAAAAAGGCGAAGAAGTTTAGGGATAAGGGGTTTAGCGAGTGACGAAAATGGAGCCCCATGCCTCTGATTGGCCTACCGACACTGCCGGTCTTCACCAGACTTTCCTCCAAGGTGGATAGCTATGGTGGATAGACTGGTGATACTGACGCAATGTTACTCTGTGGTGGGAAATAATACAAATGCGGTATAAATAACAATACAAGAAACAGAGAAGGACAGCTCGGCATGCGCGACAGATGCCGCTCCAGAATGCAGCCTTGTAACTTTTATTTTTGTAGAAGAGGCAAACTAATATTGTTTATGCCGTTTGCTTTCCACTAAAACAATTATTGAACACGTACGGTCGTATGCTAATAAATATGATTTGATTTGGGTATGTTCTAAAGTGTTTGTGTTGATTATTGTGTATTAATGTAATTATAGTAAACTAATACTATTATACTAAAAAAGGAAAAGGGACCTTTTTTACAGTACAATAATGTTTAAAGTTTACACATACAAATAAATTACATTAATCAGTGCTGGAGATCAAAAAGCAGTGACAAATTAAAACCTTTGTCCAAAATCTATCAAGTCTCAGAGCTGAAGTTCAGAGGCAGGCGGGGCGTTACCAAGTACGGGTCTTTGTCTAGAGACGGACGTAGTTTACATAGAATCATGCTTTGAAGAATACTGCATCAGTCCAGAGTTTTCATTGGGATTCATATTTAATAATAAGATATTAGAGCGGTGCCTGTGGGGCCTCTACAGTGGTGCCCATTGGGCACTGGCCTACATGGAACGATGCAAGTTGGAAATGCATGTCCCACTCACCCAGATACGGTGCCGGTGGAGCTTCTACAGCGGTGCCCGTAGGGCACTGCCCTACTTGGAAGTTGGAAATGCAAGTGGCATAACCCTTACCTTTCCGGTTCATCTGGCTTGGCAGCAGTTCTGTCTCAGAACCAACTGTACATGCAGAAACTGAAGCATTACAATTTTGGAGCAGCATGCCAAAAATAAAACAAACAATGCAACATGACAGGAACAGGATGACTGTAAAAGGTCTTGTGGTTAGTCTCTGGTTATAAAGCTATAAGCCCTGACATTGATCCTTAGGCTTAGTTGCAAGAATAGACCTTGTATGTAGTAAAAGTGACTTACCTGAGGTAATGTTAAGGTAGCTTGTAGATACTCTGCTGTGTGACTAACACGTTTTTCTAAAGTATTGTATTGGCATGTATTGTAAAGAAATATGTTGGTATGCATTATATTAATTTAGCCATTTACTTAAATGGATACCATGCGTGCAAATGTGAAATATTTGACCTCTATGACAAAGGCTGTCTGTCAGTCTTTCTTAGACTGATAACCAGTAAGACGCCTGAGGGCGTGAAGTGACCTCGCCCCAAAGGGTGAGGTCGCGTGCAAGCATCCACCTGCGTGACAGCAGACTGCTGGTGCTTTAGAATAGGGGGTCAGATCAACATATCCGCCTGCGTGACAGCAGACTGCTGGGCGAGCGCTGGTGCTTTAGAATAGGGGGTCAGATCAACATATCCGCCTGCGTGACAGCAGGCTGCTGGGCGAGCGCTGGTGCTAGGGGGTCAGATCAACATATCCGCCTGCGTGACAGCAGACTGCTGGGCGAGCGCTGGTGCTTTAGAATAGGGGGTCAGATCAACATATCCGCCTGGGTGACAGCAGGCTGCTGGGCGAGCGCTGGTGCTAGGGGGTCAGATCAACATATCCGCCTGCGTGACAGCAGGCTGCTGGGCGAGCGCTGGTGCTAGGGGGTCAGATCAACATATCCGCCTGCGTGACAGCAGACTGCTGGGCGAGCGCTGGTGCTTTAGAATAGGGGGTCAGATCAACATATCCACCTGCGTGACAGCAGACTGATGGGCGAGCGCTGGTGCTTAGCTTTAGAATAGGGGGTCAGATCAACATATGTAATGAATTCTGTGCTACTGGCCACATATGGAGTGTGTCTTGAGTGTACAGGGTTTGATGACGGCCCAGGTAGGGCCGGGCATTAATTTTTGAGCCTGTTGAGAACTCTAGTTTTCGCCGGCTTGGTGGTTGTGTAGTGACAGTAAATAGTTAAAGAGTTAGCTGCTCAGAAGTCACTACTCTTCCTTACTCTCATCTCGTTGTTTCTTCCTGTCTTCTATCCAGGGAGTTGTAACATGCTTGTTTGGCTCTTTACAATGTATAACATAGACATGACCTACGTAGGCCTACTGTGTATTTATATATCAGAACCAATTTGGCACTATTTGTTTTGTGTTTTTTTTTCATGGGATTACATTTATTTTTATTGATTGGTTTATTTTTGTAAAACGTAGATGAAGAATTAAGAATATTCCTTTATTTATTGATAAAGTGCAAGAACATTTAGAGGGACAGAGCAGGAGATAGACTACACTTTGTTCAGCATCTTGATCCCTCCCTACACCATCAAAGACCACAGAAGTCTTATTTATTTAATGTTGGTGGCTATTTGCAGAAATTCATCGTTGTGTGGCCATTCATCGTCATTGTGTCTATAACGTGTGTTTGTTGTTATACTTTCTGTGTGCGTACCAGATATCCTCACAAGGAGAAGAAGGGGAAAGTCCTGGAAATTGAGGACCTCACTGGTCCTCATTTTCCATGGGTCTGTGTTTGGGTTAGAAGAACTTGATTAGAAATCAGAGGAAGGATTTCACTATTATATGATAGTATGTGCGTTTAGCTTAAGCTTCCCGCCTAGCAGGCTAATCATTTGGTGTTGCTGCGGTTCAGTGTTAGTGGGAGGATGTTGTCTGTCACTCTGTCTTACCCTGAGGGTCTGTAATATATTCAATTAGAACCCACTTGCATCCTTGCAGTAGCTGCAACTGGTCAGACTTCATGTGCACAACGTTTTGTACCATTAAAGGCTGCAACACTGTCTGGCACCATCTTTTTTAAGCTAAGCTCCATTTGTATTATGCACTCTTGCCCATTAGGGTGGCACTCAGAATACAAACACATCAAACAGATGGGACTTTAACTTCTTCCAGCCTTGATTGATTGATTGATCTCTATACTTAGTTGTGCGCCAGTGTTGCATTTGAAACCAGCAGATCAGGCTCAGGAAATACAGTTGGTAGCAGTGGTGGAAAGTAACTAAGTACATGAACTCAAGTACTGTACTTAAGGTACCGGTATGTATTTGAGGTATTTATACTTTACTTGAGTATTTCCAATTTCCAATACTTCCAGTACTTCTACTCTAGCTAATCGCAATTATTTTTGCAAAATCATTTCCATAAATTAAATTATCTTTGGGAAGTTCACAGGTCATGTTGTGAGCGATCATTGTCGGCCATTTCTTTATGTTTTTATAGTGATTGTTGTTGCAAAGCCTTGAAGGCAAACATACATTTAGTTTAGTCTTTAGTGCATACCATAATATGTTCCAGTGTTCACAATTTAGTGACAATCATCAACTGGAATGTCATGATCGTGAGTGACAGCCATAGTTAGCTAAGAACAATGTGCAGAGGACCGTGTCACTTTGATACCTGATCCTCTGATATCAATGTTCTCTCCTCCAGTATGATACGGTACTACTGTACAGTATGTGCTCAAATGGTGGAATAAATAGGTACACATACACAAGCAAGCATTATTCATTCAGAATGACACCTGACTGACGCATGGCTCCTGGAGATTTTGACAAATGACTATCATGAGTCATTTCCCCAGATTTAGACTTGTTTGTTTGTGTTACTGGGAAGTGGGAACACGCCCAGCATCACCTAATGAGTGGTGAAATAAATATCACTGGCTTCCTCTACGATAACAAGCTGCCTATATCTCTCACTATCTGTCTCCAATATCCTCTCTGTCTTTACCTCACTCTCTCTCACATGCACAGAAGGCTGATGACAGTTAGTACAATGTGTCCCTTTGGCTAGAACTGACATTAGCTACCTAAGCGGCCAGAGGTCTTCAATAATGAATAATTCCATTCCAGGACATCAATCTTATCTGTGTGCAGGGGTGTTTGTGTCACAGTGTGTATTGTACAGTGATATTGGCTATTTACTTGCCCAGCCAGTTATTTATCATTAACATTCAGCTCACCCTGTTATCCAAATTATATCAGACCTATGAGTGCAATCAATCATAGGAGACCAGACACTTCACTTCCTATCATTACAAGCAACCAACAGAAATAATAGTCTTACCTGTTATTAACCACATATACAGTATGTTCTTTATCTAATTCATTACTTGTTTTAAACTTACACATGAAAATATGTATCTGAAAACATTTGAGGTAAAAAATAAATTATAGTGATTGTAAGTTGATGTAATTCATGTTTTCATTCAAATGTGTCTCTGTGTTGGACACCAGGAAGATTAGCGTTTGTCAGGGCAAAAGCTAATGGTCATCATAACAAACAAACATTGCCTGAGTTAATTGCGTTCACAAAGCGATGTGTTTACTGTATTCCGAATCTCACCCCTGACAAAATACCCCAAATAATAATAGGACAATTTTAAACTAATACATACCCCAAATAATAATAGGAACATTTTAAACTAATACAAACTAAACTAAAACAATAACAACTAAGCTGAAACTAGAAAACTAACTCAAATTAAATTAAAACTAGACAAAGTGGCCCTCGGGCACAGGTCTCTACCAGGAGGATAGTGAGTGTTTGTGATGTTTGGACAAAATGTTTAAGAGTAATATAAACATGTTTTTATTATTATCTTCATTTTGTTGAGGAAATGTAGAGCCACATCACTCATAGCATTTCTGAATGCTCTATAGGGAGTGCACATACAAAGACAAAAAAGTTTCATGGATATCACTTTTAAATCGAAACGGACCAATCCTGTAAGCTTTGGAAGACAATCTTAGCCAATTGGGATGGAATATGGGAAATGAGACAGATCTGTGTTGATCACTTGACTATAGAGATGGTGTATACCGATTTACATGATGCATGGATAAAAATAAATGTGTACAAGTAACAATGAAATGTGTTTAGTAAAAATCGGCCTCATAGTGGTGCTATAACAGGCCCTTCTGAAGAATTTGGGGAAGACCTTAGTCGTTGGCATCAAGGGAGTGTGTGTGTGTGTGTGTGTGTGCAGAGTTTGGCCAACGATGCCAGAGATTAGCTGTACACGGACGGACGGACAGTACGGACTACGGACGGACGGAGTGCAAAACATACTCTATGATAACTGTGATAACTGCGAGAAGACGAAGAGTGTGTGTGATAGCAGCCCTCCCCTAGCCCATGTCAATACTGGTGCCCTGCCCACTTTAGATATTTGGAGTGCAGACAACAACTTGTACCGTGCCTCCCCTCCTCTCCTCTCACGCCACGGGTTATTTGTGGCAATGGCCCTCTCTTCACATCATGTGTCTATTACTCCCACGCGGCTTTCCCACTGTTTACAGAGCCTTATTTCTGGCCAGACCCTCACCCCGCCCATGTACAATATACAGTGTAGTCAAACAAACAAATAAGTAGGCCTATTGGTAAATATTATTACACCCAGTGTGGATATTGTGCCGGTACCCCCTATTAATGTGTTGAAATTGAAGGTAAATATTAGACAGTCAGTATTGCTCCTGGATGACCACAATAATTTTGACACACCAGGATTCAACAATGCCTCACTTTAGTGGTCGGTTGGTCTGACATGTCTGTCTGTAAACTGATGTCTCTCTTGTCCCTCCTCTTGCCTGTTTGTTGAACCTGTTTGGAGGACTCAGACGATGCATGGTATGTCTGTCTGTCTGTCTGCCTCCCTATCTGCTGTCGCCTCCACGCATTTTGACAGACATTCAGAGACACCTAGACACACATAGCAATCAGTGTGTGTATATGCAACACACACACACACACACACACACACACACACACACACACACACACACACAGCAATTATAGAACACACCCACAGCAATTATACAACACCCACCCACACAGCAATTATAGAACACACACACACACACACGTCATCAATGTATGCCTACGATGCACCCACAACATGCACAAAGACACACACATAGCTGAGCTGTGTACGTATACATTATGTGTGTGTGTCTGTGTACACACACACATTTGCAGTGTATTAGATTCCCACGCTGTCCTCCAGCTGTTAGCACCTCCACGCAACCATACTCTCATATTTGAGATTGGCTTTTGACGCTTTTTTCCTTTTTCAGGAATATGTTTTAAAATAATACCCACATTTTTCACTACTCAAGGCAAACAGTCTTTAGTCCTTATTTCCTTCATTGAATGCTGTCCATTTCCACCACTTATCATCCATCAGTTCCTCCTGTAGTCTCAGTCTGTATGTCACTTTTTTGAGAAATAATATCTCAAAAAAATATATCCGGGTTTAGTGATGGTTTGACAAAAGTTAAGTTTAGTGTTCTAGTTTTAAATAAATGAGCTCAAATTCCAGTGCCAGTGTCACCATTTTGCATTCCTTACCAAACTGTCTGTAACATCACTTACAGACAGTTTGGTAAGGAATGCAAAATGGTTCAGAATCACAAAGCATTGATAATCAATGTATAGATCCATTCCCATTTTCCCATGAATGAGATCCTTTATGGGGTCGAGGTGGTGGAGAAGTGTAAGTAAGTTGCGAAAGATTGTTGGCATGTGAAGAAAACTGATTTCTGTTTGAAATGGGAAAGCGCAAACATAGAGGTCTGAAGTTCAAACAAGGGTTACATCTAGGCATAGGAGATCAGTGATATACCTGTTGAATCCGTGTGTGTGTGTGTGTGTGTGTGTGTGTGTGTGTGTGTGTGTGTGTGTGTGTGTGTGTGTGTGTGTGTGTGT
>OOFJ01104060.1:0-25224 GCA_900323375.1 Benthosema glaciale
CCGTCGGTGCCTCTCCAGCGGCCGGGCCTGATGGTGTCCCTGCCCTCTAACGCCACCCATAACCTGTTCTCCCAGCTCCACCCCGGTGTCACCTACCAGCTCTCAATACGAGCGTCCACCTCCAAAGGATTTGGACCGGCAACCACACTCAACGTTACCACTAACATTTCAGGTGAAATAGAACCTTTAATATCAAAGTCATGAGATAAGATTGCCTGTGGCAGCTGTGGCTCAGGAGGTAGAGCAGGTCGTCCAATGATCCATGGGTCGGCGGTTCGAATCCCGGCTCCTCCTGTCTACATGTCGAAGTGTCCTTGGGCAAGACACTGAACCCACATTGCCTCCAGTGGTTGCCACCACTGGTGTGTGAATGTGGGAAGTGAGGACGCTGGCGTCAACTGTTCGCCGCTTCACCTCCCAATGTATGAATGAATGGACCATTGTAAGCGCTTTGAGTAGGCACGTAGTGCATAGAAAAGCGCTATAAAAATGCAATCCATTATTATTATTATTATTGTTAAATTTGCATGTTATAATCCGACTTTACCTTGTTGGTAGGGTTAATTTAATGTTAACAATTATTTATTATTATTTATCATATTTAGTGGAGATGTGAGATATATTTGGCTGGCTAGTTCATAATTTGATACTGAATCTCTCTCTCTCTGTGTATCTCTCTCTAGCCCCTACATTAGAGGAGTATGATGGGACTGAAGCCTTTCTGAACGAAACGGCAACAACCATCACTGTCCTGCTCAAACCTGCTCAGGCTAAAGGAGCACCTATAAGGTACTATAACATGCACACTATATCATACTGTACTGGAAACACAGATCCAAACACACTGTACAGGCAGGAGTGTGGCGGCCTGTCCTTCTATTCCCGTCAATGTTACTTCCTACACAGCCTTGCCCCAACGAAGGTCATCAAAAACCGAAAAAACAAAAATGCATTTTTTTATGAAAGAAACCTTCATTGATCCAAGTGTTCCAGAACCTACTTTTCCGTTTTCTAACACCTCGGCCCCCAAGTATTGACTTCTTACACAGCAAAAAAATAAATAAAATAACAAAAAAAAGTAAATAAATAAAAAAGGATATTAACTGCTGTTGTTTTCTTCAGTGCGTACCAGATTGTGGTGGAGGAGGTGAACCCTCAGCGATCACGACGCCAAGCTTCCTCTGACTGCTACCAGGTGATTTTCCGCCTTCTTGTAGCTGTGGCAACTGCTGTATTATCTATGAATTAGAATTATAATCATTTCACTTGTCAAGCATGCATTTGTTCAAATAGTAATAATAGTTATTTAGAATGTTTCATGGTGGGGCCAGAGTAACAACTACCTCGAGACAATCATAATTGTGAAATAAACAGGCCTGAATCTTAAGGTCCTTACACCCTGGAGGGAGATTAATTCACAATAAAATAGATGTTTTTGAATGAGTACATTCACACGGAACACAAATATTACGCAGAGATAAAGCAACACAATGATTTCAGAACACGGTCGATTTTTCTGAGCTTCAACCTGTATGATTGAGACATCTTTCATACAATTGTAATGCAAAAATATTTGCATTTTGGTATTATGTATCTATTCATCCTGGTGGCAGTGGTTAAAGGCCTTTATGCTGCTCCTACCCGTGTCTACGAACAAACGTACACATGAATAACGACAACACGCGTTGTTTTATCCAATCCTCCCAGGTCCCAGTGTCGTACCACAGCGCCTCCAGTGGCGGATCACCGTATTACTTCGCTGCCCAGCTCTCGCCCAGTAACCTGCCTGAGCCTCTCCCTTTCACCGTGGGAGACAACAGGACTTATCAGGTAATGGCGGCCTATTGGAACAGGCTAATAGCCAGGTGCCTTTCTTTCTTTTCTTTTTCTTTTTTTCCCCTATTTTTTATCCAAGGAATTTGAGCTGATACTGTACCAGCAGCAAGAAATCTATAGAATAGAATAACACGTTCTCAAACCGTATAAGCTGAGGCAGCACGACAAACACGAGATTGGAAATGAGAAATGCCTCACGAACTGGAAAGGACAGAAGTTTGTACTGTAGTACCACATAGTCTTAGAAGAGAGCAAATCAAATAGAAAATTATAATAATTAAATGCATTGGACTGTGTAACACAAGCCCATTAAGAGTAAACACGAGGGGAAAAACGCCAAGCTCAGTTTGACTCAAACTGAAGGTCATTGATTTGTTCCAGTATTTACTGTCAAATTGAAGGAAGTCTACACACAACAGCTGCCACGTCTGGTGCAACATTTATTTCCAGCCGTGTTTTAACGTGCATCATCCGGGTATACATTATACAGTCCACACACTTCATGCCTCATGTTCACCGTTTGATCAGAATTGCAAATTCAGGTAAATTGAACATCCGACCCCTCCTTTCCTCCAGGGGTTCTGGAATCCTCCGTTGGCTCCCAGGAAGAACTACAACATCTACCTGCAGGCTGTTAGCAGCACGGAGAGGGTAAATATGAATTATTATGCATGTGCAGTGCATTTATATACTGAACACACTAACGCTACAGACGCTGCTTAGATGTTAGCATTATCCTCACTCCTCAGTAATCTGTAATTTGATTTATTCTCAAAACGGCACATTGATCAGTACAATCTCTAAACATTCCTTGACAACAAAGATCATCAAACATGTATAATTTCTAAGAGCTAAAAAGCTCCTTTCACACAGTTTGCTGTACCTGCCTATTGACAGAGTAAAATACATGGTAATATATCAATGGGTCCAATGTAGTAATCATTATTTTAGTCACAAGCTCTTATTAATACTTTTGATATACCGGTAATATTTTATTAAATAAACTCATCTGGATCTAAATAATGATGGAATAGTTATATGGAATATTAGATATAGATTTGCTAACCTCTATTTTCACTACTTGTGCACAACACTGTCATGTGTGGCAGTAGAGCGTTAACAAAAAAAAAAAAAAGTTGAATTATGGATACACAAGGTTTTTCCCTGACATCAGCAATATACATGCATGTAGAATGACAGGCTAATCGTGCTAAAACAAGTGCCTGCAAGCCACTGTATTCCAGGTGTTCTTCTGAGAGGGAAGGAACCCACACAACATGTAATAACCACACGTGTGAATTGCTGAAGTGGTTTCTGCATGGGCGGTGGTTCTCATCATTTTCATTTCAAGATCCCCCACATTGACATGTACACTATTTGACATACAGTATCTGAAAAGCGTTTGTGCCAGGGAACCCCATATAGTAACTATATTATTTGCTGATCACATTATGGCTTAGAATCTAAACCTTTCTTCATTTTGCTGGGGGATCTGCTGGAACCCCCTCAAGTACCGCTGGGCACCCCACTTTGAGAGCCACTGCTGTATACCTGGGCTTCTGGCAAATCATGCCTTTATCTAGTGCCTTTATCCGAAGTGCTTTCCAATGTGCATTACATTCACCCATTCACACACACTTTCACTCACCGGCGGTGGAAAGGAAAACCATGCACGCAAGGCAACCTGCTTGTCGGGCGCAATTAGCTCTTCACTAAGTCCCCTCCCCAATCCGTCCTTGTCCAATAGGCACGTTGGCGAAGAGCTAATTGGGAGTTATGAGTCTTGCTCAAAAAGACACCACAGCAGTAACACTAGGGGAGCTGGGAATCGTACTGGGAACCTTTGTTTCCCATGTGGCCTCTCTCTCTCTCTCTCTCTCTCTCTCTCTCTCTCTCTCTCTCTCTCTCTCGCTGAATGTTATAGACAGATGTTATGTTTGATGTTTTCCTTGTATCGGAATTTCTTTGAAGCACAACAATTTTGTCTTTGCAATTTGCAACCATTAACCATTAGCATTCATGCCATTTAATCTGATTTTGTATCTGTAATTCACTCTCGTTTGCGTTTTGCTAAATGCCTAAATTGTAAATTGTCTTTTTTCAACCCAGGAAACGAAGACCCAGTGTCTCAGGCTGGCTACTAAAGGTGAGGAAATAATATCCCTCAGACAGTGACTAATCCTCTAATGAATGTGTGTTTTCCTGCTGTGACCCTGACGGCCGGTCATTAATCCTTTATTTTTTTATTTTTTTTCCTGAGGCGTCCTGTCCTTAGAATATCTGTCAGAAGTGATGTCACAGATCGTTCAGAGACAGAAAAATAATTGTATTTGAATATTCAGATCACTGCCTCGTCTCTGCTTATGAGCATGTGTGAATACACGTGCACGCGTTTGTGTTTATGTTACAGAGACAAATTAATTTCTGTATTATGCATGATAGAGATTGTATGTGTGTACATGGTACAGTCTGGGGAGTGCGTAGGCTGTCTAAATGTCATGTTTTTACTAGCTGCCATATGCTAGTAGATTATCAGGCGGACTCTAAGAGGTCGGAGTGTAATCCCTAGACAGCGACACACACACACACACACACACACACACACACACACACACACACACACACACACACACACACTGTGTATGAGTGTATAGTAGGGCTTTATAGAAATCAACGGATGAACTCTACCAAGATGTTCTCATTGGAAACATTATCCTTTTGGCCATTTGGCGGTTAATACACATAGGATGGTTAGAGATAACCGCAGAATGGAATGGTGAACAGGTCATGGCCTTTTATAATAACATCCATGGAGTTTTGTCTGATAGCCTAATGCAGAATTAATACAGAATTGCAAGTATATATGAGTAAAACGAAGCATTGCTATATTGGGATGTTGATTTTTCTTTCCTTCTCCAGTTGTTGTAAGCAAGATTAGTGAACAAACTCACTTTGTATTCATATTTACTGTATGTTTGTCAACCTTAATGTATGACAGTTGGTAGTAAACGGTGCATGGTTTGTTGTTCACACTGCTTGTGTTGAGAGGAGACAGTGGTACCAGAGGAGGACACCGTGCCATAGTTGTACATCTGCTTTGGATTTCCCATCTAATCACAGCCTTAAGATTCACTGGAAGCTCGTGGTTATTGGAGCAGGTGGGGGTACTTACTGTAGCTACAGCCAGTGGGAAGGACTTGTCTGTGTGCTTTTCTGGCCCCGGGGAGACGTCGGGATGTCGGCCCGAGTGAGGCCTCGGGACATGTTCTGCCTTGAACGGAAGCTAACAGAGCCTGGAGGGGATTTCCTCTAATCAAAGTGGAGGATACATTAATGGGTAGAGGGTCAGCCGGGGTCAGCGCTGTCTTTGGTTGGCGATAGTGGATTAAGCGCTCGGTGGTCTCATTAGGTCATTTGCATCATACTACTAGTGCCTTTGCAAATGCCTCGGGGAGCGTCTGTGTGTTTGTACTGACCTGGATAATTTTTAATAGACATTAAGGGCTGCTCCAGTCATTAACCACTTGAACCCTGGCGTCCCTATTCTGGGCTTGTCATAATAATAATAATAATGCAAACATTGAGCCAAAATAGCAGATCAGCAAACTTGTAGATCGGCTATTTTCGGGCATGATATTTGGTTAGAGGAGGGACAAAAGAGGGGAGCCAAGTAAAGACCCCCCTGGGGGATCCTGGTCATTGAAGTAGACTACACTTCAATTATAGTATAATATTGTATAATATTATAATACCGGAATATATATTAACTATGCGGTAATATACGTCAAGGATTAAGTTGTATTTGGATATCAGGCTGCTCTGGTCTTTTCTTTTGTTTAGTTTTCGTTTGATTTGTCATCTCTTTGTGAAGCCAAACATTTCCCTTGTCTCAGAGTAGTATAATAACTTTGTGCAACTGGAATACACGATTTGGTTCTCTTGCAAACAAACAAACATAATAAAAAGCATTCCACCACCAGTAACAAACATAATAAAAAGCATTCCACCACCAGTGCTAAATAATCGGATGTCTGGAAAAGCAATGTAACACATTTCAACATTAAAGCCTGTCTTAGACTAGGCTGCACACTCGTGTCGCGCGCCCATAATGGCAGTATACGAGCCCCCAAACACGCCACGCTGGAACACTTGTAGATTGCCTATTTTCAGGACTCCGAAAAATAAACACATTGTTGAAGGATGGTATACTAGGAGACTAGTCAGTTGTAAGCAAAATAATTACCGCTTTTTAACAGTGTATATGACTATCCTTATATAATAATAACAATGATAATAGTATGTCTAGCTTTTGCACATATGATTTTAGTCTATGCGGTGTGCATGGGCCAAATATATACCTCTAGCCTATAATATAACCCAAGCTCTCTAAAACTAGACTTCCACACCACCGTGTGATGATAATCTTTAATGAATAATAATAACACATTTGGTTTCCCCGCTTATTTTGATCGGCTTTAGAGCAGGTTGAAAAGTGAATTCTCCTAAATGGAATGGCAGTGGATTTTGACGGGCAAAGATATCTGGGAGACTTGGAATAGGATTAGTGTGTCCCATACATGCTAGAACGCCAGGATAGCCTTGCACTGCTTTTACATAATGAAGTATGGAGGCTTTAGTCTGAAGCACCACTGTGTCAGTGCTGCTTTGGAACGGCTTTAAATCTCAAAATATCAAGACGGAGATGTGGAGAGATTGCGATTATCTTGTATTTAGCATTAGAGACAGATTATTATTTTTTTGATAGATGTGTTACATCATGAGTGGTTGTGTGTTTGTGTGTTGGATTATGATAATACGTTCTGATGTTGTTGGTGTCGCACAGACTGAACTCTCCTTGCTCTTATGAGATTAGATCAGTGAGGAGAGTTTAGGGCCGTGAAAACAGATGCCCTCTGTGTCGTACATCACACGCAGTAAAATGATCAGTGTCCATTTATCCATTGTAACTCTAGAGAGTGTACAAGTGGAACCAAACGTACCCTTAATAGCCATTTGGTTCTATGTGTACACTCGGAGTTAAGTTAACACTGAGGGTTTTATTGTGTAAGGTGAGCAGAACTCCCTGAACCATTGCCAGGATGACTCCTCACTACTGTATATTTTCTGTTGTCGTGCTAGCTAAGCGCATTTTGTAGACAAGCTACTGTTAAGTTATGGATAGGATCAACCCCTTTCATTTACAAGCCGTTATTAGTCTGCTGTGGCTCAAATGGCTATAGATTTTCTTTCACCAGAGAATTTAACATCAAGTTAAACCTCAGTGTTCCGCGCTGTTATTTATTCAACCATAGCATGCGCAGCTGATTGGATATTTATGTCAAACTTACTGGTATACCGTGAGGTTTGCATAGTCAGTCTGTGCAAACCTCAGTCTGTGCCTGATACAAGGCAAAACATGAACATTTCCAAGAGCATTTGTTTTTACAGGACCTGTGTCAGAGCAGAGATAACTTGACTGTCCATTTACTGATCATTACCTGTAATTTGACGCTTTTAGAGATAATCCATAACCATTTGAGACCTGAGACCAAATTGTAGAAATATATTCTAAAAAAATATATATATATTTCTATAGCAGTGGTGCTCAAACTATTTCATGCCAAAAATGATATGTATTTTAATTGGCGACTGATCTGCATCTGAAGATGTTGTTCCAGGGACCCCCAGAAGCAAATATTTCAGTTAAAAACGTTTGCCATGAAAGAATATATATTAAGATTTTCACACTTTTCTTCCCTCTAATTTTTCAAAAATAGCAGCTCTACAAGCTCGTAGCATGGCACTCAGTGCCGCACTATGAGATCTTCTATTTTTCAAAAACTAAACTATAAAACGATGGTTAAAGTAGTTAAAAGCTAAAGCGTTTAAAGTTGCGCTTCATCCACCACCACCATCACAGAGACGGTGGGCCTGAATCCTCCACCGTGCCTCATGCTTGGCCGTGCTCATGGTGGGAGGGAGAGACTGACGGTGAGGGCAATCTGTCGCTGCACCAGTTACTCCCACGGGTTAGGCAGGGCGCCTGTCAGCAGAGGGATCATGTTGGACCGGAGAGAGGAGTACTGTAGGGTGTTCCCTCGCCCACGCAATGTCCTCCTGGTGAAACCCCTCGCTGGCAGGTGAACCAGTAGCCGGAAGAAAAGCACTGACAAGATTACAGACACACACACACGCCACGCACACGCCCGCGTGTGTAGGGAATTCAGGAATTGGCATATTGAAAAATAATTAGCTAAAGAAAGAAAGAAAAGTCTCCAAAACATCAACATAATTGTGGAGGCGGTAAAGTGGCATGCCATGCTGGTGGGAGCTGAAATTGTAAATGGCCGTTGGATAACGACAAAGGCCGTGTTGGCCTAATGACAATGTCTGTGTGCCGGTGCCATGTTTCCAGACAGTCCATTGGAGGCGTGTGTGTGGAGGCATGAATCCTCCAGGGGTGTGAGTGTCTGGGAGCTTTAGGGCTGGTTGAGTAGGGTGAGCGCTCCCGGGGAGAAGCTGCTGAGGTAGAGTTGTTCTTAAATGGACCGGGACCGTCTCCCAGGAGGAGAGGGCTTTCTGAAACAGATGGCTGCCTGGGCGGGCAGGGACAATGGCGGTCTTCCCTGGCCCTTTCTTCACCCTGGTCCCATGCAGCTCCTTGACAGAGGGCAAGCTGACAGCCAATGACCCAGTCAGCAGTGCAGATAATGTTCCATACTGTATACTGTGCTACAGCTTGTCCTTGGAGCAAGAGGCAGTAAAGAAAAACCACACTGTGATGGGGGGGGGGGTATGAGTGAGGATGCTTTTTTGAGTGTGACTTTTTTTTACTTCATTTTTTACCGTAACGTTGAACTTCTGCTGCAGGAAGAACGCCCCCTGTTGGGCCTTCTTGATTATGCAGATGACGTTATGGACGGTAGTGAGTCTTGTTCGTTGGATGTCTCGGCAAGGTTGCCATTAAACTTCAACCTACTGCACAGTCTGGTTCATACTGTATACAGCCATTACCCACTCAATTAGCATGCAGCTTTGTTACTGTAAATGCACATAGGCTCAGGGATTGGATTAATGGCACGGTCAAGTACCAGGGACGTGTTATTTTCTTTTTGAGTGCAGCACACAGGTGAGCTTTTTACATCGACTGTAGTACGCTACTTATACCTTACCTAAGTGCACAGCCTTTTTCTTCAGCTTCCAATGTTCAGCAAACAACAGCTCTCAGGAAAAGAAATCAGTAATACAATGAAGGTATATAGATTACAAGTGACAAACGACACTTTGCACAATTACCTTGCACATTTCCCCGATTTTCACACTCTCTGCATGAGTACGATTTTGACATCCTGCTGAGACACCACTTATCTGTGATTTGTTGTAGCAATTTTCAACTGAAGCCCCTTTAAATAACCTCCCAATGCTTATCGCCCATGTAGCTTTGATATTAACGGTTTAGGCCTACTGAAGAGTGAACATTGAAAGAATGATAACGCTGGATTTGTAGGAATATTTTATTTCCACTCGTGGCCACTTTATCTCCCGGCCAAACCGACCGGCGTACGAGAAGGAATGCAAAATACTGCTGCCAAGTGGCTGCAGATAGTGAGTGATTACGACTGTGGCAGTGAGCAAAAGCGCAGGAACCATGACATTTTTTATCCGTTTTTCTTTTCCGCATGCCACTAACTTTGATGCCACAGATATGTATTTATCTGCCGGGCTCAAATTAATTTATCTACTGTCTCTACTGAATATTCTTCAAATGACAATAATGAGTTGTGTTTTTTTTTTTATAATACCAGGTGCTACAGAGGAGCCAGAGGTAATTCCAGACCCTGCCAAGCAGACTGACCGGGTGGTGAAGATCGCTGGCATCAGTGCTGGAGTGCTGGTCTTTATATTGCTGGTGTTGGTAGCCATCCTGCTGGTTAAAAAGAGGTGAGTGATTGATTGCCCGTGCTCAGTAAAAAGCTTTTAATGCCTGCTGAGTGCAAACGCATTCATTCATACATACACAACAAATGCACACACACACACACAACACACACATGCACATCCAAAGACATGTTCTTGTCGTGTTGTTCAGTGCTGTAGCTTCACCATCCATCCACCATAAATGTTGATCTCCCTTCAGAACATAACATATTCACGTCCTATAGTTTGTATTTATTTTCACATTGAAGGCACAACATGGCAAAAGCTGTGTTAATGTATTGAATGACCAAAATTAGATACAGAGTTGTTTTGTTTTATTTTCTTCTGTATGAGATCTGACCAGTTGCAATCTGGTGATGTGCTCACTAACCACAATGGAATTTATCTGGGCAAAATACTTTTGTGATGACATACACATAACTTTTAGATTGATGAACCAACACAAGCGCTCTGACGAGTCACATCATTTGCTTTACATCTGGCGAGGCAGGGTTTACATGCTGGAGTTTGCCATGGTACTGTATTGTGAATGCAGGCAACAATGATGTTTTTACACTGGCACAGGGCTCCACCATGTGGCCACTTACCACACCTACAATGTGTCTTAACACGGTCACACATTCTTCCACCATACAATGCAAAATCCACAAGGATCTGAGTTAAATTAACATTCAGGACTTTACAGAGGAGCTGTATTTATTCCAGAACAACACAGGGTATTTCCACTGCAATGTTTCACAGATAATTACCGTACTCTGTCCGTGGCATTCAGCTTTGAGGAGATCAGGGGCCGTGTCTCAGACGGCCGTAGCTGAGGTAGATGGTCTGTCTGGGCATTGGACCGTAACCTGTTTGACCCCTGGCCCATCCAGTATATGTTAACTGTCCCTGGATAAGATTAGCCCTAGGATTTCTGCCATTTGAGACCATAAAATACTCCCTTCCACCTGTGTCCCAGTGAATGGCGGGTCTTGTGTACATAGTATACTAGAGGTATGGTGGGAAGGTAAATAGTTGGATTTAATCAAATAGGTAGTTGAAGTCATTCTTCTGAGTTCTGACCATCACAGTTTTTTTTTTTTTTTTTAATATTGGATATGTTAAACAACCTTCTCCAGGTCTAGCCTAACCCTCCAATTAACAATATTTAAACCCTATATATTTTGTTGACTCCTAGTTCGCTCTATACATGATCTACATACAAGCTCCAGATACAATTTGAGTTTATCGGTCTGCTATTTTTGCTGAATACTCACCCCCAGAATAGGGACGCTACGCTAGGTAGGGTACATGTTGTTAAAACCCACGTCTATCTTCTGTCTCACAGTGACTCTACACACAATGGCAGTCTGACATTCAGATTTGAAAATGGATTTTGTTCAAATCATTTGTATCTTGCACTAACTCTGAGTTCTCATAATGTAGCAACACACTGCATCTGAATTTCAAGATGGTATTGTCTCCAGAAATAAACTTTATGCTTTTCTACTCATTTTAGCCTTGTAGCATATTTTTGTATATATTTTAAATTGTTGATGCTCGACGCTATGTAGAACATTAACAGCATAACAGGACGACTCTTTGATATCTCAACCGTCACTTTCAGCATTTTTTTATTTTTATTTCCATGAGTAGTATGAAGAGGAGATGAATTATCACAACTGGTGCTGGTGTGAGTGTTCATGTTAAGTTCTGCTCTTCTTCGTGTGTGTGTGTGTGTGTATGTGTGCGTGTGTGCACGTGCGTGCATGTGTGTGTGCGTGTGTGCGTGTGCATGGGCGCTGTTGGCAACTATGTGATGATAATGAATAAGGGCCATTGTTCGTCCCGACGCGACCTTTCAATTAGACGGCGGTGATCAGAGGCAGGTTCTCTCATTAGAAAGGCTGTAATTATGAATTCATTGCCCCCTGAGTCACACACCAGCATGTCATCCACTTGTCTCATCAAGGGTCCTGGAGAAATCTTTTGTTCCCTGTGATTGACAGCTGACTCCCCATAACCACACCCCAGCTGGCAGGGTATGGCCATAGTAGGAAAATAATCAGGAAAAGAAAAAATAGCCAATCATTTGGCAAAAATAGGCAAAGATTAAGGCAAAAGCGAACCGCTACAAGCGTAACGTGTTGCGAACCAATTGTGCTTTGAAGCGTTGATTGTGCAACATTCCCATTACGCATACTGTAGCTAGGAATGGAAAAACCAGACACTTTTCCAACGATTCTCGGGTTGATGAATTTGCGGCTGTACCGTAGGAGGTTTCAGCAGGACAGTGATGACACCGGAAGGGGGTCAGAGCGAGCGCCTAAAGACCGCTGTCTCCCAATTACAGCCAATCACGGTCAATCTCAGTCAATTACAGCTAATTACAGTCCCATTAAGTAGTGACGGCAGCGACCTGCGGTCACAAGGCTACTGTCACGTACTGACGGCTTCCTTCCTGACCCCACACACCTCTGCGTTTTTATTCCAGCTCTTATGGTGTATTCTAACAATGGAACATGCCTATTTCTCACTGTGAAAGTATGTGCCACTTCATTTTAACGTCTGCTAAAGGGAAAGCGCTGCTATTTGCTAATGTTATTACTATGATGGCTCTCTTTCTTTTGTCATAGTTAATTGAACAGCAGTGACAGAATCCATTTTGCCCCTTTTCCACGCATGGCTCTGCTGTCAAGCGGATCATTTAAGTCAGCGCGTGACACTATCAAGTATATAGAGTTGAAAATGTTACTAAATACTGCCATGATTGGCATCTCTCCATGTATCTCTCAGACATTTCTAATTGCGTCTACCAATTTTAGTTTTCATAATCTAAGAGTTCAGATGACCTGGTCATCTCAGATCAGGCGCGATCATGATTTTTAAAGGATAACGTGTCAAGGGAATTGTTGCAAGCAGAAATGAAGCAGATATCTTGTTTCATTACCAGTTTACATGATTGCAATTTTCCGGGCGGATTGCTTTCAATTTTTATTGCTTGCTAGTAGTTTGTACCCACCTCTGCATCTCCTGTTCCCAGGCTGGGAACAGAAGCTAGAATGACATCTAGGCCTACGCTAAAATACAATTATTATGACCAAATGTTGACTCTAACTCTAGTCTAATCTGTAATGTGTACAAGATGGCATTCTCAGCATTAACAATATGGAATCAGAAGTCGCATAACGTATGTAGAGAGGCAGTTTGTTGGATAACGTATGTAGAGAGGCAGTTTGTTGGATAACGTATGTAGAGAGGCAGTTTGTTGGTTGGCAACATCCAGTTAGATCTTCTGATCAGATCACATTTTTTCTTTTAACACTTCTGGTGCCACTGAAAAAAGAAAGAATGTCGCTAGAGCGCCAGGAGGACATTTCGTTTCCCCCAAAATCGGGGAATGGATTTTAGCGACACCATTTTATATTCATAAGAATAGCCTTTAAGACATCCTTAGCACACAAAATATAATTGTCTGCATATACAGAAGCAGAAAATGTTCCACTTGTGATTAATTAAGAGTTTGATGTTGAATACATATATTTACGTTGGCACAATTGATTTGTATTTAAGAGGGCTTTTGTTTCATTTTTATTTATTTTTTACGCATAGATTGAGATTTAACAGCAACAACTTCCATTGTGAAGTTAGCTCTCACAAGGGATTTAGATTTGCCACTGAGCATTCTGGGAAAAATATCTGAAGATTAAATTATTACATTAAGTCATGTACACACATCACGACTTGGTTGTATTTTCTGTGAAGTGTTCTGGGGGAGATCAATCTTCATTTTCATTGAACTTGTACAACTTTTAGACAACAACAATACTGCATCTTTAAAATGGTGGGACATGATGACATCACAGTGACATCATGCTTGTTTTACAGGAGGTGAGCTGCCTGCTGTCGTAAAAGGACAGCTTTGTGTCTCTTGACACAGAATGTTTACCGGCTATAGGGATGATGACACACCATTGGCTAATCGTGGCTAAATCTCTAAATTGGGCCTTCCAGTTAAAATGCAGCTTTAAATGCAAGGATATTCTTCAAAATTCCAAGTTAAAGAAATTAGTAATGAAAGGCTTGCATGTTTAACGTTATTATAATGAAAGCTTTTTGTATTTTACTAATACTATAATCATCATAGTTGTATATATGTATTCATATACATATTACTTTATTAAGCTCATATATTATGAGTTATGGTGTTATTTATTTATTTATTTAACTTGAATATTATAGAAATGGCCAACAATATTATTAATAATATCAATAATATTAATGATAACAACTCCCCTGCATGAAGGTCAAATTGTAGAAATGGAAATCAATCTTCCATTGGATTCTTATTTTATTATTTCTGTTACTGCTGTTGCTGGTCGGGACAGGACAAGGCCTGTCCCAATTTGCATATTCATGACCCCTGTGTCTCATTCTTTGCCTTCTGATTGGCTCACAACCCCAGGAGGACCTACTATTCATACTCTTATTACCTGTAAGTAAACAATCAACAATCAGCTCACCCGGCTGCTGTTATCTTATTGGGCGAATTAGTGGCTAGTTGTTTTTTCTTTTTTCTTTTTTTTCTTTCTTTTTTTTAAAGATGCAGTATACTTTTTTCAAGACAAAACACATTTTCAACTGTGATCAACCAATCAACCAACCTGCCAAAGCCATCCTCATTGACACCTTAGCTAGGGCTGGAGGTTAATTCACTTTCATTTCAAAACCCTTTAGGATTCCTTTCCTTTAAAAGTGCATCGCAAGGCGTTTTCTTATTGAAATATCGACATACATTTGTGCCATGTCATGTTATCCAACCTGTTAATGTGGAACACTTAACCATTGAGTGCTAAATCGTTAAAAGGGAGCAAAAAAAAAAGAACGTCAGTGTCTGTAAACTGCTCAATGTTTGAATTGAAAGTGAATGGACAACAGTCCTGGTGTTCTCTACATGCTCCAAAGCTGCTCCTCTGATGTAGTGAGAGAGGCCGATACTATTATGTATGGGGAGCCACAGCAGGCAGACACCGCCCCCAACAGGCCACAGTGGGAATAACCGGCCTGAGAGTGTTATCGTTTGAAAAAAGAATGCTGCACTTGTGAATCTGTAGCTCTTTGTGTGCATGTAGTCATGTGATCATCCATCCCGCCCATCAACTCACAGGTACCATGGCGACTTCGGGTACACATGCTTCGGTGTCTCTCTCCTATTGGTGGATCTGGTTTCCTGTATGGGGGGCTGTATCAGGTGGTGTTGGGATAGTTCGTTTAGATCACAGGTTCTCAACGTTGGGTTCGGGGACCACCAGCAGTCCTAATGGACCATTTGTGCGTCTGTCACTGAGAGAGTGTACAATAGATGTAGGTCGGGACCCCCAATCTACAATACACTGTCTATTCCACTGTGTTAATATAATTCTCACACTGTACTAATGGAACCAAATGGACCGGCTGGGGTCCATTCAGAGCTCTTGGTGGTCCCCGAACCCAACGCTGGGAAACTGTGATTCTTCTGTGGGGGTGTAGGCGATTTCCTCTCTAAGTACCCAGGTCTCTGTCTAGCTACATGTACCTTTTCAGTAGATGAAGTTGTGTTTCTACCGCGTGTGCGTGTGCGTGTGTGTGTGTGTGTGTGTGCGTGTGTGTGTGTGAGCACATGTATAATGTGTGGTGGTCTTAAAGGTGAAGATGGTGGGTTTGGGGGTCAAGAGGTAAAACAGAACAAAATCATAGCATGCTCTTGTCTGTTGGGACACAATCAGAGCCGTATATTTGATCAGTTTTTGCAACTATCTTAAAACAGAAGGGCTGTCTACAATTCCTCAGTGAAACCACACCGTATGATGATGTCCATCTGTGACCATTTTGCATCCCTATTAGTAAACATTTGGGTAAAGCTTAATGTGAATAGCAATATTTGTTTTTGTCTAAATGCAGTATGCAATACATGAAGTATTCTTTTGATAGAGAGGGGGGCGGGGGATGGGAAGAAACATTTCCAAAGGTAAGATTATAATCCATAGATCTAGCGCCAATTTAGTTAGTAGATACAACATCTTTGGGATGCCAAATGCAACAGGGGCAAGCAGCTCCTTTTGAGCAGAAGTGGTCATCATTCACTGTTAAGGATGTTGACCTAACTGATGTATTTCTATGGCTCTGGATTCAGCTACAGTTCCTGCATGGCCTGTCATGCTTGAGGTTTGAAGTCCTCTAGATATCTCTCCTTCATGGGAACTCCCTGACTTCTCATTTCTCAAAGTGTTCATCATGATGCTACTTGAAAGGAGACAATGACCCTTTGAGTTTTTTTAGGCTTATTTTTCAAAAAGAGGTTTTGGTCACACTGTGGATGAAAAAGTGTCGTCATTGACTGCACTTGCTCGCATTGGTAGCATTCTTGATGGCTTTTAAGGTAGTAGAAGGCTTATGTTAATAAAGCAAAATAACACTGAACCTATCTCACAAATATTTGAAGTAAAGTTAAATGCACAACCGAAATCTCTACCAAAGTGTAATTTAGCTTTAAGCTGGTAGCTAACATAATATGCTTCATGAGATTATTTTCCACAGTTTGACAACTGCCTCTGAGGAAAAATGATTGACTGTATTATAAAATAATTAAAATGTCAAATATCACCAAGTATCCCACCAGTAGATACCCTTCTCCTCCCAAACAATATCTCATAATCCTATACTATAATATGAGCGTGTTGATGTCATAATCCTGGGCCCTATAACACCTCTCATACATTGGTAACACATGTATGCTGCTACAGTTGGGGAATGGTTCTGTTTAGTCAACTGCCGATCAAAAGTGAGTCCCCTAATAGCTTTCTGTTTTCTCTGGGATGTTCCCAGCAAAAAAAAAAGAAAGGAAAAAGGTGACAGTAGGAACATTTTGTTTTCCTTCCTAACCATTTGACCGTGTAGGGGTTTTCTTCTAATAGCAGCTCTACGGTACCATGGATGATAACATGCTTTCCCTGTTCTATAGGTACCTCACCCTACACTCTTGGCTATTGGTTGCTATTTGTTCTTTGGTTGCTATGCAGTTGAATCCTCAGTGTTAATTCATTCATTTGTAACTCTTGAGTGTGTACAAAATGTAGGGTCCATTTGGTTACATTTGTACATGCTCAGAATTCACCACTTGAACCCTATTATATTGTACCTATATTGTTGACCAGAATCCCCCAGGGCTCTATATCTACTTTTTCCTCCCTCTACACCAAATCTCCACACTGGAAAAAGCTCATCTACAAGCTGTCTATGCGTCACCACCAGCTTGTAGATCTGCCATTTTGGACAAAATAATGTTCGCCCACAGAATAGGGACGCAAGGGTTCAAGTGGTCGAGTTAACTTTGAGGAATTGCTGTCTATTTATCCTTCTGCCCCTATGGTTGAACCCAATAGGTGTTGGCTATCCTCTCATCTCCCTCTCTCTCCCCCTCTCTCCTTTTTGCTGGGGATCAGTAGCCTGCAGACCCCACCGTGTGTTAATCCTTGACCCCCCCCCCAAAACCAATGCTTTTAGGCAATTGAAAATAGGCTCTTCTACGGTGAACAGGGCTGTGGTGATGCACTTAAGTGTGTGTAGTGTACTGTATTGTGTGTGTGTGTGTGTTGTGTAACTGTGTGTCTTGTTTATTCCTGACAGGAAACTGGCGAAGAAGCGCAAAGACGCCATCGGAACGACGCGTCAGGAGATGACTCACATGGTGAACGCCATGGATCGTAGCTATGCCGACCAGAGCACGGTCCATGGAGAGGACCCCATGGCTGTGACCTTTATGGACTCTCACTCGAACTACAATACAAACAGATGTAGGTTCTCTTTGATTTGTTTTTTTTTTAAGTTTAGTTATTTCTTTTCAAGGCAAAGGCACACAGGGTGCATAGTTAGTATACACACTTCACAGAGAAGGAAAGGGGGAGGGGGGCTGTTATGTTGAATAGTCATAAATATCACAACTTTCTTATTTTCACTTACTCTGAAAACCGTACTCTGATTTAATTAATTAATTTTATTTATTAATTTATGTCTGCATGCAGCATGTCTTAAGTCTAAACCCTCAGTTGCCCTATTCTGAATCTAATTTATTCTATTCTAACATCTTGAAATTACTAAACTTTCTAGGACAGAGTTTTCATTTCTATCCTCCATTCACTGAGACAAGTTGACCTCTAATGCCAGCGTGAAAATAATAAATGTTCTCTTATTTTTGGCGAGCAACACTGCTGTGCGACAAAGTCTAATGCTTTGTCTAATGCTAACTGTCTTACGACTCTGTATAAATCAGGCTCATGCAATGTCACGTTGTCACGGGCAGACGCAAAGACGCGTTGTGAGTTGATTTGGAGCATCTACGTGCATCATTGCATCTTTGCAACGTCACGTCTCTGGCCTCCATTGACAATGAATGGTAGACTGCATCTTTTACACCTGCCCGTGTGAACGCACCATTAGGCTTTAGAGTCTACATAGGCTACAGAGGACCTAGATATTGGCATCTGGTCACTTGGAATTAGTGTTCTGTCAGAGATAGCGGTTTGTGTCCCGTTGCTGTTGTTAGGAACTATTTACCATCCCGGTATGTGTGAAGCATGTCAGAAGCCTTTTGCGCTATTTCTCCATCATCTTCCTATAGTTTTCCCGCAGTTGAACAAACACTGCCTAGACTGCCTGTTCCTCAACCCTGTTTCTTCCAACAGTGCCCAACGATCCTCTGGTGCCCACAGCCGTGCTAGGTGAGACCACTGGCATGGTTAGACATGTCAACCCACCTCCCTGACCATACTGTAGCTCTCACCACCAACCACCCCCATTACAGCCTAAAGCCTTTGTGCTTGTAGTGCTGCCATTTGTGTGTTGTGTTGTGTTGTGTTGTGTGTGTGTGTCAGTGCCCATGGGTGTGGCCGG
This sequence comes from Benthosema glaciale, assembly GCA_900323375.1. Taxonomy (NCBI): domain Eukaryota; kingdom Metazoa; phylum Chordata; class Actinopteri; order Myctophiformes; family Myctophidae; genus Benthosema; species Benthosema glaciale. The sequence continues at coordinate 18,682 of OOFJ01104060.1, forward strand.
TGTAGGGTACAGTCAACCCCTTTCATTGTTGTTATCCCATATTGCCCTGTGTCCACAGCCCCCCTGTCTGTCTTGTGTGTTTGCGTGGATTGTATTATTCCACACACTCCTCAGCCGTTTCAGCAGGTCAAGGGCTGAAATGGTGGCTATTGTATGTGACAAACTAAACTAAAAACAAATAATATACAGAAAGGACTTTTGGGGCTTCTTGCTCGTTATATCCACAATGGCTCACAGATAGCAATTATTCATTTTAGCAATAGCAATATAAGATTATATATCAGTGGACAGATGATGATGAAGTCAACACATTTCGACAGGCTTTGTTGCTGATGTGCATGTGTAGCTGATTGGCAATTCATCTATCATAGATACTGTTTCTGAATATCTGAATAATTTCCCTCGTGCCGGTTTTCCACAGAGTTAAATCCCCAGAACCATATAGTAGGCCGCTGTGTTCTTATTCTCTTATAGAGTCTGCATAGAAGACACTTTTGACACATTGTGAAATGCCTGCGAATGAGTTCTGTGGCATTTCAAGCAGAAGACCAGCATCGTTGAGGATGCACTGCCCTGCATCTGTGTTTGGCTCTAGTGCCTTGTTTGTGTGCACTTAGCCTAGAAGCCCCATGTGATTTCATAGAACTTATCCTCATTCCCTGGACATCTTGAGCCCATGCCTGAGAGGCAGAATGTTGTAAACTGGTAGTGCTGCCAAGCTGAATGCAACTCATTTAGTAAACTGGTAGTGCTGCCAAGCTGAATGCAACTCCAGCTCCACTGGTGAACAGCGTTGTGTGTTTACTTCCATTGCAGTGCCGTCACTGCTGTGACACTGCAGGATGTGCAAACTCTAAACGGCTGCCATTTCTCTCCACAATGTTCTAATGCTTAATTTATGACTTCATCCCGTCGCAAATCTTTGGCTTAACACACCCTTAGGGCCAGGGTACACCACCCACGCGTACACAGCGTGCTCCTCCAAAATTGAGTTAATTAACACCCTGTTCCCGTGGCCTCTTAATAGGAAGTGAAGGCTGCAGTAGCAATCTGTCTCAGCCAATCATATCACAGATCGGAAGGAAGCATCAGGAAGGAGTGAATTAGGGAGCAATGTCGGGTCAAGTTTATTGCTAATTGACCTGACAAGGGCTTAACGAACCCTCAACAGTCCTTAACGAGCCTAAACGTCTTCAGAGCAGATGAAAGCATCATTTGGAAGAGAATAACAGTGTCATTTAATAAACAGTGTTGAACGTGCAATCGGTCGGTTGTGATTAAGAACCAAATTATCTATTAGTCAGCCTGTCTGTCTGTGTACAGTATTAATGTTGTTTCTAATTAGCACACATGGCACATGGATGATGTATTGCTACTGGTCTCTGTCCGTTTGAGCCATTAGGAATCCAATAAAAGCAGAAACTCACAAATTATTAAATCCCGCTGTGGTTACTATACTGCATATAGTCCTATAGTGATGGCTTTTGTTTGTTTTTCCAACTCCATCACCTTGATCACACCTCACTATGATTCCTGAGCATTTGCTAAATTTTCTAAATATTTAAAACATCTTGTGGTTAGCTTGATTTATGGTTGGTGATGTTTGCAAAACTCTGACATAATTATGAGATGGTTTCAATTTCAACTGAAGTGGCAGGTCCTAACCACTAGAGGGCTGAGGTTTCCCTGTGAGTGTCAGTGTCGGTTAGCTTAGATGTAAAGTTTTATTTGGTTGCTCCCTGGAGATTCAGAGGTCGGAGATTAATGCTCATATAACTTTGTTATTTAGAAGTTAAATGTTACATCACTTACAGTATGTTCTCCTCATGTTTGTGTCGCGCTTGTCACCACTTTTGTTCATGCTGGTCGTGTTGGCCAACGCTCACCTGTTGTGATGTCAACTGTGTGTGGATCCCATTAGTAGTAGCAAATAGTCAAACTAACTGTGTTTCCTACTAATCACACTAACTCAGTTGAACTAAACCTCTGTTCTTCTCCCCTACTGCTGCTCTGACCTGTACTGTAGTTCCTATCACCGGTGAGTATATAGACAGAGGAACCAGACTGTTTGATGGCTGCTTTAGTATCAAACATAATGGATATTTTGAGACAAAACCGTGGCCATAATACAGTACATGACAGGTTGTGTGTCTCCAGCCAAGTAGTTACATCCAGTAACCATGAATGTCTGTAGATGTTTATTAAAAATCAAGTCAATTATAAAACACAAAACACAAAAAACAAATACCTGACCTAAGTGCTGTACAGCATATTAATATATAGAAGAGTTAGAATTAACCATTATGAAATCTGGCATTCCTATTCTGGGTCTATCGTAATACGCGAACATTTGGCAAAAAACTACAGATATACAAGATAAGATATACAAGATATTCAACACATTTCACGTCCCTGAAACAACATTCTCAGATGCGGGGGTCCGGCAGGCCAATTACACTACATTTTTGTGGTCCTTGACGTGACATAGTTTGAGAACCGCTGACATAGAAATGTTGACATAGTCTGTATTTTTAAAGAGAATTGTAGAATCTCGTCTGGGGTCTCAATGGGTCGAGTGAATGACTGACTGTCTGGCTCCTGGTTCTGACTGGTTTCTTGCAGATGAGAACCACAGTGCGTCCGCAGTAGCAGAGAACAGCAGGCTGCTGGACGTCCCTCGGTACCACTGTGAAGGAACGGAGTCTCCCTACCAGACCGGACAGCTCCACCCGGCCATCCGGGTGGCCGACCTCCTGCAGCACATCAACCTGATGAAGACCTCCGACAGCTACGGCTTCAAGGAGGAGTACGAGGTCAGACGTTGTTAGGGTTGGAGGGTTGGAGACAGATTATCTGGAACCCCCTTACTTTATTGTAAATAAGATTAAGAGAAAGCCTACGGCTGTGCCGTTTGTAAATTAGCTAAGAGAGACCATACGAGTGAAATTTTCTTTCTTGCCTAGATCTCCAAACCCCATCCCCCCTTCTCTTTTGCCCTTCCCTTCTTTGTTTTCTTGGAACAATCACAATCCCATAATCAATACTGTGGAGTTCAATGGAAAAGAACAGAGGACGATGAGTAGATTCATTTGTGGCTTCATGAAGTGCATTCATCATGACGCCATGATTTCTGTTGCAGAGTTTCTTTGAAGGCCAGTCGGCCTCCTGGGATGTGGCCAAGAAGGAAGGAAACCGCACCAAAAACCGCTATGGCAACATCATAGCATGTAAGAGCCTTAAAACACTCAGAAACTGATGCAGTAGCTCTAACAAGGCATCCTAGAGGTGTACATAGTAGAGTGAGAGCCTGGGTTTCAGATCCTCTAAAACAGCCCTAGATATTTCACTAGTTTCACATTTTGTTTAGAATGGCTCAACTAATAAAACAATTGCCATGTGAACAACCCTAGTACCTGATTATATTGACTCAACGTCCACCAAGTTAAAATTATCACGGCCCTATAACATTACCCAAAGCATTAGATCTGCTGAATGCGAAAACTATAGCCCAGTTCTCATGATCAATAACAAAAATATCTTACTCAAACTACTGGAGCCCTGTCACTAAACAACTCTCTCTCTCTCTCTCCCTCTCCCTCGGACCATCTCCTGTGACTTTTCCCCTCCCTGTGTCTCTCTTGTCTCCCTCCGCCTCTCTCTCTCCCTCTCTTTATCTCTCTCTCTCTCTAGATGACCACTCGAGGGTTATCCTCCAGCCAATCGAAGATGACCCCTCGTCCGACTACATCAACGCCAACTACATCGATGTAAGTGGAAACGCATCGAACGCTACTATTGGCTCCCAACGAAACCAACGAAACCACACCCCCTCGCTCGTATGTCAGGCCTCTATACCTTTATCGCGTCAATCAGTCCATCATCTGTCACCCCGCACACGCAGCCATCGTGCATACATTGTCCTGTTTTCCTCGCCGCTCTCCATCCCTCCACTCACGCAGCCTGCCATTCTTCTTTGTCTGACAGTTACACACAGTTCATCTGTTTATCGATCTAACCCTACCATTCATCGCAGAAGTACAAGTTACATTGTTATAATACAAAACACCTTGCATGTCTCTCTCCAGCCCAGCCTTCAGGCCACACGCCCATCCATCCATTCTATTCCATCCATCCATCCATCCATTCTATTCCATCCATCCATCCACGTACCCACCGACCTTCCACCGATTCTCCCCTCTAGTTCTGTCTCCCTGCTAACTCATTCATCAGCCTGTCACGACTCCACTCTCCTCTCACCTTCACAACTATCTTCACACACATCTTCCATTTGGTGACGCTAATGCTGCTTTTTTTTGTATGCTCTGCTTTACTGCTTTTCATCAGCCATTATCTGTTGTCATTATCTCTGGCCTTTTATCGGCTTTCATGCACGCTGCCACTCACACTAGAACAACAACCTAGAACTAGGGTGTAGAGAGAAGACGTCTCCTTGCTTATCGTGGTGATCTCCTTAGCTCCAGTTAAGACACTTGGGTATCTGTTCAATTCTATATTTTTAGTCCCTATTATTTCTATTTTGTTTCAATAAAGTGAGTTGTTTTTGTAACCCTTCATATCTAGAAAATCTAAATTTAAGTATGATGTATGATTAAATTCGGTTGGTAAAATGATTTAACGAATGCAGCACGTTTTTTTTATTATTGAGAATCAGCTAGATCATTGTTATGTGCTCATGGAGATTACACCACATGAGGAAACGTCTTTTCAATCCATTCTACTTCTCTGTTCCAGACCATGTTTTTTTGCATGCCCTGTTCAAGCTCCCATTTATTATCAATACAACTTTTTTATTTTTTCCTGATTGACTCACTGACATTGTTGTGCTTTCTTTCTTTCCTTCTTTCTGTCTTTGTTCTTTCTTTCTTTCTTTCTTTCTTTCTTTCTTTCTTTCTTTCTTTCTTTCTTTCTTTCTTTCTTTCTTTCTTTCTTTCTTTCTTTCTTTCATTACTTATTTCTTTCTTTTGTTACTTCTTTATTTCTTTATTTCTTTATTTCTTTTTCTTTCATTATTTTCGTTAATTCTCTTGTTACTTCTCTCGTTCTTTCTCTCCTTTCTTTCTCTCTGTTCCTCCTCTTGTTCTTTCTGGCTGTGTCTTGGCCTGTAGATTTGGCTGTACAGGGATGTAAGTATCACTGTGTACTCTTGTCACCCATCAGCCAGGCCATACTGTACATCCCTTGAGTATTGTCCATCCAAACGTCCATCTTTCTGATGGTTTATCCATGCTAAGGCCTCTGCTGCTCGCATAAATCCCTCCATCTTCGTCACTCCTCCTCCTTCCTTTTAACTGAATTCTTACATTATCATCCTACCTTCCCTGTCTCTGGTATGTGTTGCCATCACATCTTCCTGTACACGTCTGAATGTTGTCACATGCACCCTAACCCTCTGACTGTCTCATCAACTATAGAAGTATAAGTTATCAAGGTTTCACGTATCGTCTGGGATAATTATGGCACAAGTGTTCCCTTTTCCTGGTTTTAATGACTTAAAAAAGACCACTTCACATTTTTCAACTTGTCTTCATATACTGTAATTGGTCCTCACTAATATTCATGATAAAATACCACAATTTCTTTCTACTTGGTCTGTGTCTCATAGGCGGGTTGTGGGCAGTTCAGAAACCCGTCCAGCAGTGACATCATCGTTAGGCAGAATTATTTTTTTTTTATCATGAGAAAGATTGCTTCCATTATCGCATTGCAACTTTTCAGGAATAGAAAGCCTGCAGTTTCTCTTAGCGTGGATAACCCATCGATGATGCGTCATGCAGTACACCTAATTTGTAAAGTAATCAAAAAACACCAAAGCATTTGGAAATAGTTGCCAAAAAACAAACAGAAGACTTTGACTCGGCTGCATTTTTATTTATGCGCCATCAGCCTGATGTAAAAATAAATATTTCTATTTCCAAATCTTGTGGTGATTTTATTTGTATGTGATGCTTGCTTGGTACTGACTGTAACTGAGCACCCACAGCCAAGGAGGCAATCAGAAGAAGCACACCTCTTGCTCCACATCCTTTATTAATGATAATAGTTTGGCTACGTTGTAATAAGGTCGCCAAGTTGCATCCCATTGCAGAGAAATAAGTGTCATCACTTGCAAATAGACATAATGGATAAATCTATCTTTGATGAACACCCACGTTTTTCTAAAGCATTGTGTCCGAATCCTAGTCCTTATACCATAGAGCAGGGGTTCTCAACCCGTGGGTCGCGACCCCTCGGGGGGTCCCGAAATTATTTTGGGGGGTCCCCAGATGATTTTCAAAAAAATAAAAATAAAAATAAATTACGAGAATGTCTGGAAAATGGAAATTGAGAGTCTACATAGTACACAAAGTACATGCATACATTTCCTTAATGATTATATCTGGTTTCAGCATTTATTTATGATATATTTTCTCTATTATTCAGGTCATTGTAACGGTCAATTTGTATTGGTGGTGGGGAGGGGGGGCGATGCGGGGGTCCCCGAGACATGGCCAAAGCACTTCTGGGGGTCCCCAGCCAAAAACG
>OOFJ01104065.1:0-12926 GCA_900323375.1 Benthosema glaciale
TCCCTGTGTTGGCTCCAGTAATCAGGACTGTCTTCCCATCCAGACGTGCTTTGCTACGACACACCCCTCCTGCCATCCATTTCTTCATTGCAATGCATCCCACGCCTGTTAGGAAGTACAGCTATAGTCACTAGTCCAATGCTTGATGCCGTCTCTGTGTTGTTCAGTTAAAGATAAGGCTTTAATATGTGATAAGAAAGCTGTGGGACCTGTTCTGCGGTGTTACTGTACTTTTCTCTGCCACATGCCATACTGTGATTCATTTCAACTGTTACATCTTTAACCTTGTGCCATCTAACTGACTCAATATCACACAGGTTTCTAATTCACGATAGCACCCTTTCATACAGATTAATTTGCCTTTATCATCTCCCAAGAAATATTGGACCAGGCTGCAGTCAACTCATATGAGGTCATACATCCTGAGAAGAATTACAAGTCAGTGAAAAGAATCTTGTCGCATTAGTTCTACCTATCATTGTTGTTATATAATATTATTACAGAATGACACACTGTTCTACGCATGTACACATTAGTATTCATGTGCAGCACACTTAAAAGAAAAGGCAGGTGCTGTGGTAACAGTACTCGTTGACTGTATTTTCTTTGCAATCATAAATTACTTCTATTTCCTATTACCTAAAAAGGGTAAAAGGAGCTGGAACAATGTTGTAAATTGGAACGCAGGTCTCCTGGTGCTGACTGTTGAATCCCACTAATTAGGGTCCCCCTTGTCGCTCTCCAAGGTGCTGACAGTTTATTTAGATTTTTTCCCCCGTAATATAATTTGTAGAATTAAACATGTTGTACACAAGTGTTTTGCAACTTTCTAGAGCCATCTAGAGTATACAGTAGGGCTACGTCAATGTACAGGTATGTACAGGTAATACAAAATCTTCCCCCGTGCCCATGGTAGGTTACTGTACTATATTGAATGGTGTGGGGTAAGTTATATTTTTGGTTAAAACAAATCAATCCAAATTTGTCTGCTCATTTCTTAGTGACATCACGTCCAACAATAATTGTTTAATCTGTATTCTGTGCAGGTTAGGTTCTCTCTCCTGATTGGATAAAAATAGGTATCCCGACCTGAAAATGTGAGAGAATATACAGATATCACATTTATTTTAACCAAAATAAATATATATATATATCCACTTAGCTCTATTCATAGCTATAATTCCTTCAGAGCTATGGACCAGAGCTAACCTTTCTTAAACTTTATATACAGGATGTACACTTTGAATGTATTTATATAGTATAGTTAATCAATGACTACACATTACAATCCAACAATCTCTGGTGTGCAACCTTTTATCTTCCTCTAAGTCTAAAACAATGTAAGCATGCATGTCCCATGCAGTTGGTCATTATGAAATTATTATGCAACGTTACGTAGTAGCGCTTGGTATCCCTCAGTCATGCTAAGTACAGGTTGTACAGCGAATACCAAGTGATAGTTATTATCATAAAGTGATAGTTACAGTTACCATTTGAATCATAACGTTTTTTTAAGGCAAGGTTGCCTACTAACCTGTTAATGTGACGAGCGCTGTAGATATAGGATACTGGGCGACAAAGTTTTTAACTGCAACTAAGTTCTGCATGTCTGTGGAATGTGGATGCCTTCCCTTTGCAATCAAAAGTATAAAACTGAACAATGGGTCCTAAAACGACCACACACACGGGTTTTGATTTCTAGTATCTACGCTTCATAGCCTACATAACTCGGGATTTCATTTAACACAAGACACGAGGAGAAAAAACCTAGGCTCTAGTCATCTAGTAACGGTTATCTATGATGTTGTTTATATTCGACCAGGAAGTGACTGCGCTGGCGTCAACACGACAAATGAATCCCATTGGTTCATGTGACTTGTACAGTTTTCAAGCCATGTAGTTTAATATCTTGTGTAAATGTGTGGCACGCCTCACTGGCCTGCTTCGTTTTTGTTCAGGTTTGGATGACAGTGAGGAATTATCTATCAATGGTAATTATTCTACATTTTACAAAATGTGCAAGGTGTGCATAATTATTTCATCCTGCCAACTGGAATATCCCACAAACAAGTGTAAAAAAGTGTTTTAGACATTGTGACATTTAATTGAACAATTTGAGGCGCAGTAAAACATAACCTGCGTCCACAAAACAACTGATAATCATTATATGAGACTGAAAAACAGTGCAATTTTCGTTGATTGTCCAGCAGAGGTCGCCGTACGCCCAGGAACACAGTCTGTCATGTGCATTGGTCTGAATTCCAGCAGATGGGGCAGCGACCACTTTCGATAATCTCTTGATTTTAGTTCACATTCACGTTTACTACTTCCATTCTAGCCTCGCGTCACCAGACTTTACTCCCAATGCCAAATCATAATTTAGGAAAATTAATGCTGAGTTAACAATTAGTTTTCCTCTTTTTTCTATCTATCTTTAGTGTGGTTGCCCAACACAAAGCCAAACACAAGTCAGTTTGATAAACATTTAAAGATATTAAGTAATAACTAAGGTTACGGTCTTCTTAAGTTATAAAAGCTTATTCCTTTTCTAAAGTGCACAAGTTTTATTATGTTAATATGTTACTGATATTTGGCGATATCTTCTCATAGTGTCTGACTGTCTGTGAAGGTGGGGGGCCGGGGGCATGGGAGGAATAATAATGGGGACTGTTTACATTCCAAAAGGTTCAAAGGTCGCTGACACTCAGTAATAAAATTATGTCATAGGCCTATCCACTGCACTTTCTTCACATAATTGGTTATTATTTCAGCCCATGTTGCGTAATAAGGACAAAATCACCTTTGTTGACCTTCAAAATAATCTAAAGAATGTTGAACTTGTAGCATGTATCTCTCAAGGAATCAAGAAGACACATTAAAGTTATTAACATTGTTGTTTTGTGTGTAAAATGTTGTAGCTAGTTTGTCATTCATGTCCTCTAGTAATGCTAGTCTACATGGAGACGGAAGGTGACCTGTCTGGTTTGAGGGCCGGCTCTGTTGTTTGGCTCACCTCCAGGATTGACACATGACTGCACACACTTCCCATTCTTTATCCCAGTATGGCAAGAACCCTCCCCACCTAAAAATAGCAAGCCTCCAAAGAGTTGGGACTTGGGAACTCGGCTCTGCACTGACAACTTCTATGTGACTAAAATGACTCTGTTCGCCATTAAGACAGTATAGGAGTCTGATTATTGTACGTGCATAACATTCAGTAAGAGCTAAGGTATGTCTTCAATAATTGTGTTCAACTGAAATGTCAGAGATCACATGGTTTTCAATGTGGGGCCCAGGGGCCCCATTGGTCATTGAGGCCTAAAAAGCCCACTGGAGTAGGTTAATTACAATAATTAAATTAAGTGAATTAACTTAAAAGTATTACAAAAACATTGCACAGCTTATAAAAGCAAGAAATGTTTCAATAACACCATAAATACATTTCTCATGTAGCTACAATTTTGACATTTAAACAAACATTGCATGTCATTATCAAGGCATGTTTATAGAATAATTTGCAATGCTATTTAATATTTATGTGACATAAATAATGATAATAAAAAAGGTCTAGACGAGTGATTTTACTAGACAGCAAATTAGACGATCTACAAGATCACAACTCGTCGCCGACCCGACACATTGCGATCTTGTAGATCTGCTACTTTCTGCGAAGACTATTCCGAAAGCCCTGCTCTGCTCTCCTCGGTGCTGATTGGGGCCCAGCAATGTTTGATCCCTCCTCTACCATTTAATGTGACGTAGGGTTGCACAGTGGGCTGTACTTGACTATATTGCCGGGAGCCGGGCACTGTTTCGGCCCCTCTTTGCTCGGAATTTTGTCGAGGATCCACTGCAAGTGAAGTGGCAAAGAAGACATGGCCGGATACCTGAAGGTCCTCAGCTCTCTCACCAGGTCTGCTGCAGCTCTCAGCAAGAACCCTGCGGTGCTTGCCCCGGCTACTTGTCAGACTCTCCAACAAAGGAACTGTGAGTTAATTCAACCTGATCATCTGTATGATCGCACAGCTGCTAAGCCATCCGCGGCGCTATAGGATGGAGGTTCTAACGACGGCTAACGTTAGCCGCCACCACCACCAGCGAGCGCATCATCATCCAACCTAGAAGAAAACCCCGGTGGTGTGCGCCTAAAATACGAAGTTAAGCGTTCTTTCTAGCCTCGTAACTCGTTACGGTAATATTAATATAATGTTGATCTGCAGTGCAGGCAACGACGACGCGCAAACCGCCACCCCATGACTAGATAATGATAATGGTTATATGGCAGGTCGTTGGCTTGGCTGTTAAAAGATAGAGGCGCCTACTAGATGAAGCCGGCTGTCTTTGTCCGCCTTTTCGAAGTTTATGTGGTTTGCTGACTCTGCTCAGATGAAGTAGAATGATAGTCTTCAGCGTCGCATCTTAAGTAACATCGTTAAAACACATGGTCGCCTTTAACATTTGAGCTTTGACTAGTACTACTGATCTTTACATTTCCAATATTGTCGAAAAGAAAAACGCGTATGCCACGCAACGCAATATACTGGCAGGATTTTTTTGAATGACATCTGCACGCCCACATGTGTCCGCTAGTGTACAACTAAGTACAAGTCATCACAGTACAGTTATATTTGCATGGTATGTAAGTTAGGTTGATCTGTTTACTAATAGAAAGTGTTCCTCGTCAGTGCATCTATCATCCCTTTAAACAGATGTGTTAGCTGTTCTTTCTTAGAAGTGAGTGAAAACTTTTCTACAAGGTCAGCCAGGGTACGAGAGGGACTGGTAGAGAGTAATGGCCGCCACAAGTGTACTGTCTGTCCTACTTTATGTCTTCCATTTGGGGCACATCAGCAATAGCCTCAGCCTGCTCTATATATAACACATTTCTGTGCTAAATACCGTTTTTTTTTTTTTTTAATGTTCTACTGGTGAGTGGTGACTGTATACAGGTGTCATTTACTTTGGTGTCTTGTTAATGTGTAATATACCCTCATTCTGGTAAGGTATAGCCTATTGTATGGTGTGCAGGACCTCTAGGACATTCAATATTGATGAAAACTAAAAAAAAAGTCCTTGCTGCAAGCACCACAATTCCACCTGGTGTGTATACCCTCCCCCTTTCGTGACTTTGGAGCACACACAGTAAATACTGGGTCAATTGAAGGGCGCTGTGACTGTTTGTCACTGCCCTGCAGTGTTGACAACACTGACAGCTGTCTCTGAAAAATAAATGTGCCTTTTGAGCATTGTAGTCACCTGGCTATCACTGCTGTTTCATAATCGTCCATTGCAGTTCACTATAAAGATTGACCAAACAAATGGCCTCAGCATGGATTAAAGGCTTTGTTGCTGTTAAAACTACACAACACATATTTTCTGAACAATGAGATTTACTGTCCTGGCTCAGCTGGCTGTCATTCTAGCCAAAGTTAAAGAGATCATAGTATTACATAATTGATCTGTCTAGGATCTTATCATGTCTGTCTTGGTGGGAAATATGGGATGTTAAACCGGTTCCAAAACTTCCAACTTGAGTGTTTTGCCAAGTTTGGTAATGTGAGGAAAAGTTTCATTATCCTCAAAGGGGAAATGTCATCTATAAAACTCTACTGGGCTATGCACTTTTATTGTCAATGCAATCAATGCACACCATACGAACAAAATCGTATCATTATAAAATCTCATATCATGGATGAAATCGCCAGAAACTATCAATGAAGTATGTTCTACACAGAATGTCAGTTTATGACATGAAGCTAAGATTTTCAAAAACGAATGACTGGCTGGCAGAGTGGCAAGTCTTATTCCCATCACATGTTGCAATGTCTTTTGCCAGGAGCTTTACTGATTCATTGTGCCCCTCTAAATATATTATATTTCTTCTCAGTCTGCTACCTTACTTGGTCTTTTTTGAAAGGCTAATGAGCATCTAATCTAATAATATGGTCTGCTTCACCACAGATTGTGCTAACTAGATTTTGTGGAGACAAGTGAACTACCGGTAATGTGGCTACAGTAGTTGTCCAGTTTGTTGTTCCCTGCAAAACTCGGTAGGCTAAAAAGCGAAGTGGTTTCAGCCAAGGTCTGTCCTAATGACCTTTTTAGAGTGAATCTCTCGTTTTTGTTTTGGATTTGTCCTTTACTCTGTCCTAACTCCTAACTGAAGTTACTGCTATCAGTATCGGCAAATGACCTTCACTAGTCTGCACAGTGATATGTGGGATAATTTACTTCACATTGAGTGCAGCATTGTGATGCATCACTATCACAGGTGGTGAGTTTATTCATGCTGCTGATATTGGATGTGCAAATTTGACAATCAATCAATCAAGGAAAGTACAACAACCAACCAGTCATATAGAGCCCTTTCCCTTATTGCCAAAGTGCATTGAGCCATATTAATGCATTCTACTAGCAATACTTAATGAATTGCCAGTATTGGTATCTACTATCAGTGTATCGGTATCGGGGCCCAATACCCTACCCATGTACTCCGTATCGGTAAAACCCCCAATACTCTGACCGGATACCAAAAGATTAATTGATTGCTGTACATACAACATATGGCAGTTAATTTTGAAAGTACTGTAAAAATTTAGAATTGATGTGTAGCCTATTGATAAATGTATATGACAAGTTGACAACACAAAACGGATCAAATTCGAAGTGAATAGGCTATACGCAATATGGCCAATATTTTGACATGCATACACACTCGTAGTCTCATACACATAACATATTTTCATTGTAATTATCATATTGTAATATACTCCCTATAAATATATATACAATGATGTGGCCCAACATGGGACAATGACGTGGCCCAACCAGGGTAAAAATGGTTAAATGCATACTACCGTATCCCCCAACAAATGCCCAGTTGCTATGGGGAGCCTGCATGGCTTTGTTTATAACCGTCCTCCTGCATCCAGTTTGTTGAACACATTATATGTTATGTAACTTAGTTCTCCTGCTCTCCCCTTCCCCTCTATCACATTCACTGTGAGAGTCGGTGAATGTCTTGTGCTGATTTTTAATGTAAGAATATTCTGATATTATGACCAATGACAGGTTCCTGTGAAATGACTCTTACCCATGATGCCTTGCAGTAGTAGTGTCGGTTGCTGTCAGGAGGTGGATATCTATCATAGTTAGGCCTATACTCAACCTCATAATTGCCTCCTCAAAATAATTCAGCTTTGACAAGGTTTTAAATCTGGTGTAGTAAAATGTAACAGAGTAAAAAACACATTTATGTGGAATGGTTATTGTGAAAATGTACCAGTGAAAGACATTGACAGACACTGTGATAAACCAGTGATTATTGTGTATATTGTCCAGAAACCAACCAGGGTTAGACAAACACTGGCTCAATCTCATTCTATACTACAGTGCTCTTCTTTTTTTGATTGGTGTTGCCACTACGTTCAGGAAAACCCTGCTTCTAAGAACAGCACACAATCTTGTGTACTCGGCAGCCAGAGAAGAATTCCAATAATGTTTCTTGAGAAGAACATAAAATGTAATTATTTTTATTTTTCATACTGGCGACGGCATTTATACAGGATATGCGGTACCTCGAACGGAGAGAAAAGTTAAAGAGGGGGTACAAACAAAGATGATGAATCTTTTTTTGGATTTGGTTTAGGTTAGATTTTTGACCTGGGGAAGAGTGGACCATTATCACAGTACTGTGCCATAATAGGTTACAGGGTCTGTATCTGTACTGACCTCTGGGTTATTTTCAATGATCCACCATGTTATGTAGTATGTACCTTCAGCTGACACTGGGGACCATGTGTCTAGCCAAGAGCATGGGAACTGAACAGAGTGTATTTTGACAGGTGCTACCAAGGCGTGATAGACGCTGTTAAAGGTTGAGTGTCTTCTTAAGCATGCACATGGGTTCATGCTATCGTGTTTCATATGAATTAAAACGGTAATCTTTTCACCAAATGTAATGTCGGGTCATGTACATTTCCAATGTGTTCCGCCATTTTGTTCAAACGGACAGACGCTACTTGATTATAATATTCAGTGAACTTGTATCATGTTGCTGGAGCCCACTGACTTGGCTGGGAGGCCAGAAAGTCACTTGACTCTTTGCAGGCCTCGTCGCCAAAGTTGAATGAAAGCACATCTGACTGAGTACTACAAATCTTGAATTTCTGGTACACCCAAATGTTGGCTTTAACACATTAAGAGTCCACATTGTATGGGAGGTAATAATATGGTGTTGAACTCTGTTTTGAGGCTCACTGTACAATTTGGAGGTCCATAATCAAAAAAGGAACTCTGTAGTTAACCGACCAAAGGGATCTTTATATGCAATAGAATTATTATGATCATAGTGATGAAGCTACCATTTCGGTCCCAGGGCAACTGTTTTTTTTGTTTGTTTGTTTTTTTCACAGGGTAGTAAAATAAAAGTCTTGTTGACTTTGTATTACAGATGCCGACAAACGCATTAAGGTGGCCCAGCCAGTGGTGGAGATGGATGGAGATGAAATGACCAGGATCATCTGGGAGTTCATCAAAGAAAAGGTGCGCAAGTGTTAACTGAAGGGGGACGTGATTGAACATTAGTATGTATGTGTGTGTGTATCTGTGTCTGCCTGCCTTGGGGCAGGACAGCGGCAGCCCACACTGTCTGACTCGTCTATTTTTATATCACCGACTGACAACGTAGATGGGGAGGAGTGTGTGTGTGTGTGGCTCATGGCAGTGAGATTATGTATGATGCGGGGGAGGGGTTTTGTGTGAGGTTCCTCTCGGGGGTTGGCTGATTGCCTTTGGAGAGAGCAGATGGTGGTGTGTTGGCTTGGGACGAAACATGGATCATAGGGATGATATCAGTCAGTGTTCTGTGAAGTTTATTTTTTTGTTGTCATTTCACGTTTAATGTATCTAAATTATGTAAATGTAATTAAATTATGCAAACATGGTATAGCTACAGGTAGAAAACATCACACAATGAATAGGCCTATTATGCATTGATCGTATCGGATAATAACATTGCCTATACTTAAAAGTTTTACAGTCCGTAATACTTCATACTTGAAATTGTACCTAGAGGAGTAGATCTGGCGCCTTGTTAAAATAATGATTTGACTCCCGATAGTCCCTGGAGTACAGTGTGTTCAGCTCTGTTGGGAAACCTGGCTAAACATAGCTTCTTTGACAGGAGTGTCCCTCTGTGTAGTCCTATTTTCAGAGTAAAAGCGTGCATGGGTTCTGATATTCTCATTATGTGTTCTCTCAGCTCATCCTGTCCAACGTCGATGTAGAGTTGAAGTACTATGATCTGGGTCTGCCATACCGTGACCAGACGGACGACCAGGTCACCATCGACTCGGCCCTGGCTACCCTGAAGTACAACGTGGCTGTCAAATGCGCCACCATCACACCCGATGAGGACAGAGTAATTGGTAATAACTACTAAAAAAGTATATGTGAAATTCCAAACTATTAGCCGATCTACCAGCTGACAACACGTTTTAGCGTGATGTGTTCTGGGCTTGTGCAAAAAAAGAGAAATTGAAATTGTTCTTTTTTTTTTTTCTTTTTTTTTCTCATAACAATCGTAAGTGGTTTTCAACCAGTAGTCTGCGGACCACCAGATGTCCTTGATGGGGTTTCAGGTGGTCCCTAGCTAAATGATGGAGAGTTAGTTGGTAACCAAATTGACCATTATAGATCTTTAACTCTTGAGTGTAAAATGTACACTATCAAGAGTTACATTATTGTTTAACATCTGCATTACTTAATTTACAAGATGTCTAAACAAATGCACCACGTCTCTGTACGTGTGTATGGCTGTACACTAACTTGAGAACCATTCGCCCCACCGACCAAATTTGACACAAACATTCCGCACCCCCACAGGGAGTGCAGTGCCCGGTGTTGAGTTGGTCGACCCACAGTTGTCCAGAACCGCCACAAAAGGCCTCTGCCCGGAATCTGGACAGGGCCCCTGCCTAGGGTCCAAAAGATTTGTGTTTTTTCGTCCGAGAGGCTAAATGTCATCAAAATGGTGGTCGGTGGCTCAAATGCAGAATAAAAAAAAATAGGCCTTGATATGATGGAAACCCACTGATCTATAATGATATGCTCAACATTCCGACGACTGTGTTCAAGTGGCTAAGGCTATAATTAACTTTTTATTATGTTTTCCTCTTTTTCTTGTAGGCTGTGTTTGACATGTACTCATAGCCAGTTTCCAAAACATATCCACATGAAAATTGTACTAGACGATTCCGGTCTGTGACATGTTTTTGTGTTACTTTGTGGACGACACCATGATATCAATCCGAAACTCTCTTCATTTCAGAGTTCAGCTTGAAGAAAATGTGGAAAAGTCCCAACGGAACCATCAGGAACATCCTGGGCGGCACTGTCTTCCGTGAACCAATCATTTGCAAGAACATTCCCAGGCTTGTTCCTGGCTGGACACATCCCATCACCATTGGCAGACACGCGTTTGGCGATCAGGTCAGCAACATCTTAGACACAGGAGATATTGGGCTCCATTTTCGTCACAGCTAAACCACTTATCCCTAAACTTCTTTGCCTTTTATTTTTACCATTTTGAAAAACATTTTTTAATAGTTCAATTAGCCAATCTACATTGACACTTTGTGAGCTTGTAGACGGTCCATTTTAACTATTCAAAAAATGTTTTTCAAAATGGTAAAAAAAAAAAAAAAAAAAAAGTTCGGCATAAGGGGTTTAGTGCGTGACTGAAGTGGATCCCATTCTGTTTCTTCTCGGTTCACGAAGTGACAGACTGGTAGTGCAACAGCCAGGCTTGTTGAACATTCATATGAACACCATTTTTATCCTCGAATTACAAAGGACAAGTCATTCATTGTTCTCTCTACACTACAGTACAGAGCCACAGACTTTGTTATTGACAAGCCGGGCAAATTCAAGATCATCTTCACACCTACTGATGGCAGCACAGGCAAGGAATGGGAGGTCTATGACTTCCCCGCCGGTGGCTGTGGAATGGGCATGTACAACACAGATGAGGTGAGTGTTTTTATTATTTGTATATTTTTATCATTCAATTTTACTGAAGAAAATTCGATTATCTTCTTAGTGATTATTTTATTGACTTTTTGATTGATCGAGCAATTGAGAAGTGCGTTTTATGTTTTATATATATATATAATGGATTCGGACCAAATTAGTCTGCTTGCTAGATTTATTTAACAGTTAGAAGCACAGCATCACCAAATACAAGTGCCAAAATGTATTCATCATAAAAAGCCAAATCTTGTTTCCATTGTGTCATCATAAAACAAACCACTCCCAACAGACTAATGTACACAATAGCACACCAAAGTAGTGAGCTTTCTATATGCAAGGGTTCTATGGGTTTATCTTAAGGCCAGTTAGTATATAATTAAAGCCATGGTTTAAGATCTACTCTTAACCACTTAATCCCTATATTATACTTTGTCATACTACACTGTTGTTCAAAAATAGTGAAAATAGCTGATCTGAAAGCTCCCAACACATTGCATTATGACTCATTGTGCGCTTGTAGACCCGACAAGGTCTGTTGAAAGTAAACATTAATTGATTAACCGTAATCAAATAGAAAATTCAATGAATTATTTCAACTACTGTAATTTAGTAATCTATTAAACGAATTGGCAACTAATCACTGGATTTTTTTCCCCACTTAACCATAGCTTTTCCAGTGTTAAGTGTAACTAAACTAAAGAGGAGTGAGCCATCTCTCTTCCCTCACAATATGATGATAGTTGCACATGCACAGTAGTGACTGCAAAGCAAAATATGACGCATAACGATTATAGTCGATATAGTATCAAGATTCAACAAAACATATTTTTGAGGCCAGAATAATAGTACTGTTCCTTTTTAGACTGGCATAATCTCCTTTTTAGACTGGCATAATCAAATGCATGTAGTCAGAATAATCCTAAGTGTCATAAACTGATTCATTGTTTAAATAATCAGCCATAAATTTGCATATACTATTTATAATCCAATTGTAAGTCAATATTTGCTCTGTTATATTTCTGTAAATGCGATTCAGAGCTTCAGAGTAACTGGATCTGTATGCGTAGGAGCAGTACAACCTGCATGATGGTGGTGTCTCTAGCTGAGGTTGCCGTGCACTCACCTCATGTGATCCTGCCTAAACGCTGTTTTGTTTGCGGATATCAAGGCAACAGTTTGTTTGGTTTTACAACAGCAGAGGTCATACTGTTCGCTGGGACTTTCAACCTGTCTATGGGAAACGGTGGTGTCAGCTAATGGTCGTAGTGCGTGTATATATATGAGGTCTAGCCTGGCCCGGAGACAAAAGGTTGTTAACCCCTGTATTACTCGAATACTCGTGTGGCCTTTCCCACTCGTAACCCTTTGCCCTCTTCTTTTTCCTCTCCTACAGTCTATTACTGGCTTTGCTCACGCATGCTTCCAGTATGCCATTGGCAAGAAGTGGCCTCTATACTTGAGCACCAAGAACACAATTCTCAAAGCCTACGATGGTAGATTCAAGGACATCTTCGAGGATATCTATCAAAAGTGAGTATTTCTTTATATATATACATTTCTTTTAAGTGTCACCACTCTTAAGCCGCTAATCATGTTTCTGGTCACTGGGACACATTTCAAGTGGATACGCTGTTACGCTTTGTGTCTGACAGAAACTACAAGCCAGAGTTTGAGAAGCTGAAGATCTGGTACGAACACAGACTCATCGACGACATGGTGGCCCAGGTACTGAAGTCCACCGGAGAATTCGTGTGGGCCTGCAAGAACTACGACGGAGATGTCCAGTCCGACATCTTGGCTCAGGGTGAGATGCGCTCAAACTGACATTACAGTCTCTCTTAACACAACGAGTGCCGGGATTTCTTTGAAAATAGGAGCTCTAGAGTGCCGGCAGA
>OOFJ01104071.1:0-10608 GCA_900323375.1 Benthosema glaciale
AGACAAAATCTGCACATGACCAACCTTTTCATGAATTCCCTTTTAGTTATTTTTTCTAAATTCTCAGGTATATATCAGATGATGATTCCTTTTAGTGACTATAGCCTACAGTAGCACAAAACGAAAACATCACTCATATTGACAAAACAAAGCAGGATGTTCAGCAGCTGTGTCTCTTTACTCTGCAGCCACAATGGAAATGTTTCAACTTAGGCAAAACAGGTCCATTGTGGTGAATATATTGGAATGGGATATGCTTATATCCTTTATTGACTTGTGGTTTGAAGTGCTGACTGTTTCAGTTTTGGTTTCATGCTCTCTCTGCCTCTCTCTCTCTCTCTCTCTCTCTCTCTCTCTCTCTCTCTCTCTCTCTCTCTCTCTCTCTCTCTCTCTCTGTCCTCTCTGGACACTTGCTTCGCTAGTATTTGTGAAGAAACATCATTAACAGCCTCGATCCTCTATGGCCTATATATTTACAGTATGGCAACTGACGTCACGCGTCCACAGCCGTGACATCACGTGCGCCTGCAACTGCACGCGTGGAGCGCTGTAGTCAGAGTCAGACTCTGAACTATAAGGTTCCCTCCGTGGTCAAGGTGACAGTAAATGATATGAAGACACACGATGATGTTTAGGGTTAGATACACATGCATGCATATGCACACTCAAGCTGCAAGCAAGCCCATGGTGCCCAGAGGTGCGCACTCTCTTTTTACATTCACAATATCTTTAGTGTATCAGCTCAGCTCTCAGATCACAATTACCAGCCCCGGCAAACCGGTGCCTGTCTTAAAAAGTATCACTCTGATTTGAGCTGGCAGTTGGACTGCAGTGTGATTAGGCTATTATGTCCCTCGTGTAAAAATGTCCTTGCTGTGAACTAGGCTTCATTTAGAAGTGCGCTCCTTATACACGTCATTGTGTTACGTTACGACCGCGTACAGTAAAAGCATATTAATATGCAAATAGTTTTCCATGCTAAAACAAACAATAATGAAACCTATCCTTACCTGTGAATGCCCCTGGTACATTATTGAGCCAATCACGGATCTCTCCCAGGAGTCGATGTTTTAGACTTCTTCCACAGCTTGCGCGAGATCGATCTCTACAGAAGGCTATACACTGCAAAGTGCAAATGTTCACATTCTAGTCGGCCACGCAAAGAGTTATTCAGGCGAGTGCACCAATGTTTCAGTCTTTCTGGCTGCGCCGGAGTGGAGCTGTCCTCGCCTTAAGTGCTGAACTTACTAGATTTTAGCCATCTGGTTGTTTACTTTTTCCCCCCCTCCGCGTGTCATAGAAAACTGCCGGTCGAAAACAGCAGAGGAGTGATTGAATGAGTCAGAGCGTGCACTTTCAATTCGGCGATTCTCCACAGTGCGCTGACGTGAGCTTGTGAAGTGCTGCTTTGGTTCAGCCGGTTCCAAACCTTTAACAGAACATCTCCCGCTCTCTCTTGTGGCGAGCGTTCATCCTGTTCTTATAGTGTAGCCTACTCTCTGCCTGTTTGCCAACTCCCCCTAACCCAGCCCTCTCTCTCCTCTCTCTCCCACTCCTCTCTGGTGCCTCCTCCGCTCCGTGGCTCACGTGTTCCTAAAAGACGCAACGCAACTACATCTGAAGCATCTACTCCGGCCGGACTACGACGACGTCGCTCGCCATAGCTGATTTAGATCTTCCTCCTTCTCCAATATAGGCCTATTATAGCCTATACACAATATAAGAAACTTCTGAGTTTAAGTTAAGTTTAGCTAAAGATTTCACTGTTCAGCTCTGATTGATTGATTGATTGATTGATTGATTGATTGATTGATTGATTGATTGATTGATTGATTGATTGATTGATTGATATTTGTATTAACAGTTTGGAGAATTACAGTAGGCCTACAATTCAAGCACAACTCAATACTCAAGACTAACTGTGAGTGGGATGACACCAAAGCATTTCTACTTGTTTACAATAGGGCCGATCATGTTCATTTCATCAAAACAGTTAGAGACGTACAAATATTCACTTCTGTATAGCTAAAAGCAGGAAGGGAAAATAAAAATATACAATGAGGGGAAAAGAGGCTGGAATCATATTTTACAGAGGCCAGTTTCGAATTGCAGCCGATAGGTTCCTTTGAGAGCGGTTTTGAAGGAGTCAAGGGGTGGGTGGGGAATCATATTTTACGGAGGCCAGTTTCAAATTGCAGCTGACCGTAGGTTCCCTTTGGGAGCGGTTTTGAAGGAGTCAAGGGATTTGACTGCATGTCTTAATGGCTGTTGGTAGGGCGTTCCACATTTTGGTGGCATATAGGAGCGAAATTAATTTAGTCCCTTGTTTGTGCCGAATCTGGGTTGCACATGGTTTGTTGAACTACCTCTGGTGTTGTGGGAGTGGACTTCATTGACATTAAGGAAGTATGTACATGGGCATTTTGGTAGTGTATCAATCTTGTCGACCAGACCCATTGCAAGATTACTCTGTCGTCAACCATCAGCCATTCCAGTCTGTCAAAGTGGGCAGGGGTGAGGTGGGTTCAGGGAGTGAGGCCAAGTAGCAGCCTAACCAGTTTGTTTAGGGGGTTCTGGAGCCTTGTTTTCAGGGCCTTTGGGGTGCTGTGGCACCTAGACGTGCAGGCATAGTCGAAGAAACGTTGTATGAGGGCTCCTGTTAGGGTCTTCAAGGTGTTTTTGTTGACCAGCGAGGAGATCCTGTAGTATAGGAATCTTGTTCTTTGGTTGACATTTTTGATTACGAGCCTAGGTCATTTTGTCTTTTTGTGTGATAATATTGTCACCCACTCTAACCATGAAACCATCTGCCTTGCTGAGATTACTATTTGATCCAAAGAGAATGGATTCAGTTTTTCCCAGGTGTAAAGACTTGTTATCAGCTAGTCAGGTGCAGATTCTACCAAGTTCAGAGCTGAGAGCCTTTTCGACCTGCAGTTTATTGAGACCAGCAGTGCTGAGTCATCTGCGAACAGTCATCTGCGAACAAGTTGCATTCACAAGCTGATGTCATGCTGTTTACACATATTCACCGCCACCATGTGTTCTCTCCCCTGCAGAGTTAAGGATTGGTGTGGTCACTGGTAAGGCTATGGTCATGCATGATGCATCATGCTCCAAGGTATATCATGTGTATACCTAATGCCTGTGAGGTCATTAATGCAATATGTAAAACATCTGTTTCATTCTGTTTAACCATGGAACAGAATACAGGTATATATAGTTATAGAGTATGGACCACTCATCAATTTGCATAATGACGTCAATTAATTATATGCAATGTATTCCATGTTGGGGGTACCAAGAGCACCAAGCCACATTGATAAACATATTAGTGGATATTTTGTTCGCAGCTGTCCAATTAGTAGACTAAAGCATTGGGGCTGCATAACAATAATTATGCAAATAACATAGTTATATAGTTTCAAGGTGACAATATTAGTCGAGCATGAAATGTTCTTCCCTAGTATCTCTAATTAAGTAGTTCACTCAAGATTCTTTAAGTCGCCTCCCAGTGTACTAAGAAAGATGGGTTTTGGTTCCTCAGCATAAACAAGAAAAATACTAGTACAGCAATATTAATACAATTGCAATAGAAATAGCACAAAAAGTGTGCTATAACAATTGCAGAATGTAAGGTGCCTCTGCACACACAGCGTGCGTGCGTGCTTTACTTACATTAAAGGCTACCACTACACTAGTTGTTGTTTATTGATTTGAAGCAGTCCCTACACACAATCCATCCATCCCCTTAAAGACTGAATAGTGTATGCTGTATGAAGTAGAAATGCAGAAGCTCCACAGTCTTTTCCATCAACAGTGCTTTGTGCCTCACGAGATTAAACAAAATCGACCCCCTGGAAAGCAGATCAGCATGATTATTAGGCTCTTTGTTGCTTGTCCACATTGTGAACTGGCACACATGAAAATGAATGTACCAATATTGATGTACAGTACAGTACAGTACAGTCCTTCATGTTCTAATCACCTCAGAGTCTAATATTTTCATGCTCAGAGATTATTCATTATACTGAAGCTATACATTCCAGTACCAGATTTGTTTAGACGCTACCAGGCCATGCTCCATATCCTTATCCCTCTCTCCGCTCTGACAGACTGCAGTGGCTAAAATATTAAATGGTGTATTTATATCATTTATACCTTTATTCAAGGCGCTTTACATTACATTTGCATTACATTCAACCATTCACACACACATTCATACACCGATGGCGGCGGAAACCATGCAAGGCACAACCAGCACATCGGGAGCAATTTGGGGTTCAGTGTCTTGGCCAAGGACACTTCGACATGTAGACAGGAGGAGCCGGGATTCGAACCGCCGACCCACGGATCATTGGACGGCCTGCTCTACCTCCTGAGCCACAGTCGGCTAATAGTCTGTCAGAATATTTTTAACCACATGAAACCTTGTGTCCCTTTTTTGGTGCGTTTGATGAAAATACCAGATCTACAACCTCATAATGGTGAGAAATGTGACACATTGTGAACTTGCAGATCAGGTATTTTCAGTAAAGACATTTAGTGTAGAGGGGAAAATGGAGCACATCTAGTATAGACCCATCATGGAGATACTCGGGTCAACAAAAGTATATAGGGTTTAAGTGGTTAAAGGACTATGGCGGAAACGAAAACTTCTTCAACCTATTTGTCTGGGGAGGTTTTTGCATTATGTCTCAGTGGCATACTTCATCATATTCACCATCCTTCTCAGCTGGGAACTGCCCACTAATATAACTCCCAGTCTCATTTATGTGATTTATATCCAACGGTTTTATCCAAGAGATAATGCTTTAGCACGAGCTACTGTGCAACAGCAGTCCTTATGCTATTAGCAAATTGTTAAACAATTTGCTTGTGTAACGGAGTCAAGCTTTGGTTAATGGCTTTTGAGGGGGCTGAATCACTCCACTAAAGTGTTATGGGAACTCTCTAAATGCTACTATATCATTCAAACACGATGGTTTTGTTGTTGTTGTTGTTGTTGTTGTTGACCTTCTTATTGCTACTAAAATCTATTGGCTTGTGTTCGCCGTGTGGCTGTTTTGGCACCTGTGACAGAAGCATGTTCCATAATTCAATTAGGACCTGTCATCATGTGTAATGGGCTTACCACTGGCCATTTACTGAAATAGCCGCCCTGGACAGGGTCTTTAAATTCTTATAATGTCATAAATCTCATTAATGCATCTCGTCAGCCTCTCGTATCAGAGCGCTGTTAATGAGGTGATGCCAGAACATCTGTGAGTGAATTTAAAGATTATTACTAAAAGGATAAGAATAGATGCAGTTAGCTCATTTGAGCTGTTCATTATTAATAGGAGCAGATCAGATATTCCTCTAATAAATGTGGCTCCTTAAAAATTCAAAATATTTTGTCCAGTATCTCCATTGGCTGGATTTAATGTGATGTCAGAGTCATTTCAAGTTAACTTTCTTAAATTAATTGAACCTGTATGATTGCATTGTACTGGAAGCTGCACCCTAATTCTCTGTGATTTGATACTGAACTAATTTTGATCCAGAGTTAATGTTTCTGCTGTCTATGCAATCAAGTTATCTGCAAATAACAATTAAATCATGTTTCTATGTTTGGAGATTGCACATGGGTGGAGGCCTCATATAAGCCCTAGGGCTTCTTGCCTCATCCTAGCACTATCTTTTTTTATTTATTTTTCTTACAAATTCACAAATTTGTATGTTTTATATTGTGCTAAATAAATCAAATCAAATCAAATCAAATGTATAGAATACGCCATAGACTCCTCAATATCCATCAATTTCAGTGTAGTTTGTGAATTGCACATCTCTCTCTCTCTCTCTCTCTCTCTCTCTCTCTCTCTCTCTGTCTCTCTCTCTCTTGCATGCACGCATGCGTGCACGCACGCACGCATGCATGCACATTATGTGGATTATTGTGGAATCTGGAAAGGCCTGGAAGTACGACCAGCTGTGAACAATACTCATTTTCCTTTGAGCAATGATCTCCCTTTTAATTGTATAATTTCACCATGCTATGTTTTTGTTTGTGCACACCTTGTTATAAAAGCCATAGCATTGGTGGACAGGCTGTGTCAGTCAACAACAATCCTGTTATTGTGATGGAAGGGAAATAGCGCTCCTGTCTATGGCTGTTTGTCATTCTGGGTACCAATGTGTTTGTTTTGAGTTGACCGTAAACTGGGGCCCGGTGGTGATGTCATAGATGGCTCTGTTTGCCCAAGAGGGCTTTGGCCTTCAGAGAAGCATGCAGACTGAAAAAAGAAAATGTTTCGTGAAATAGAAAACAGTGGATGGGTTGGATATAGTGTTGTTTAGAGGACAGATTGCTTCCGTTGTCTATCCAGCGTAGTCAGAGGATGGATATGAGCATGGCACTGAGACTAATGGACTGCAAATTCAAACAATTGCTTGCTTCTAATTCAGTTCTGTTTAATCCAGTTCAATTCAATTAGTTTTTTTATTGTCAGTTCAGTGGATTTCACAGTGTACTGTGATGTGAAAGAGAAATCCTAAAAGGAAAAGGAAGATGTATCTGCATACTGGAAAATTCAACACAGTGGTGGAAAGTAAAAAATACATTTACTGAAGTACTGTATTTAAGCAAAATTTTAGTATTTCCATTTTTTTCTACTTAGTAGGCCTACTTCTGCACTACATCTCAGAGTCGAGTCAAATACATATATAAGTAATTCTTACTCTAGGGTTAAGCTACCCAGCAGGACATAAAGTAATTAAAACCAGCCCCACCAGCTGCAACATTAAAGCGGTGAACACATTCATGCATTGCTAATTACAGTCCAATCAAAATTATTCTGAAATGAGCCTTTCTGCAATTGGTACTTTCACATTCGGTAGTTTTATTTTATGTGTATATTTTTAATGCAGGACCTTTATTGTACACTCGACCAGTACTCGGAAACGATGCAAGTCGAGAACGATACGCGCCATTGAGCTAACAACGAGCAAGCCATTAGAGCAATCATCCCTAAAGTCTCATTTGGCCTAAGAACGAAGTAACCAATCACAGAGCAGTATTCCCTCCTAGCTATGGGATGTAGTCTCACTGCCTCCAGCTTTCAAACTCGCTTCCAAAATAGTTTCCAAGCTAGATGGCAATGCAACATGCTTCATTCTAAGATTACTACACTGATTGTGATTGTTGTGAATTTACTGGGCCATGAAAACACGCCCAAACAAGCCCAATAAACATGGATCTCTAGTGTTCACTTGTTTTGAAGATTTGGGCACATTTAGACATTTAGAATTTACTTTACATCACAATGTCATCAGATTAGGTGGGTTCTCTCTCAGGTGACTCATTAATCAATACATAGTTTGCCAAGTGTTGCACCACTTGGTGATCGAACCATGATGTGCAAAGAATTTAAAAGTGATAAAAAGTGAAATCACTGAATATACATTTAATGTGGACTTTTTATTATTCACTGCTAATGACGTCTTTGGACGTTTCTTTTTTCTTTCTTTGGTCACAAAAACACAGCTCCCATCCACTCCCACGTCAAGAGTATTTTCTCTATGTACTTAATCTGGCAGTGAATGAACTAGACTTGGATACAGTACTGTATGTACTCTACAGTTACTGTATGTAGGCCTAGAGACAGGACGGCCCTGGTTGGGGGTGGGGGTCGTATTCTACGTCAAGGATGGTTGTGTGTTAATGACTTGAAATTGCATTGATTGGTGTCTTAAATTAACCCATTCACAAGAAATGTCGTTCCTTCTATTGAAATTAAATGGAAATGTGAAGCCTTCCAGTCAGTGTTTCATATACTAGGTCAAAACCTGTGAATGTGACGTTGATGTGGATGCAGTCACTGACCCTTTCCACTGCAACGCTATCAATGTTGATGGGGGCATAAGGCATATTCTCTCTATTCGAGCTCCTTGGTCTTATCAACATGGAGAGACAGGTTGTTAATTCTCCTGGCACCATTGTGTCAAGATCTGTGTTTCTCGTCGTCAATGATCAGGCTTATCACTGTCTTTGTGTCGTCAGCGAACTTAATCACTGAATTGGAGCTGCATGTGCAGGGCCATGAGGTCATGGGTTGACAGGGAGGGAGCACTGTAAACCCAAAGCAAGGCTACTGTGTCGTCTGAAACTTTTACTGTGCTGCGTTTAGTGTACCGGCCAAGCTAAGCATATTATTAACCTAAGTCAAGCAGTAGATAACATAATGCACCTACTGTAGGAACACCTGTTACTACAAAGAGTAGTAATTCAGAGGTGGAAATTCTATGGGTGTTCTAACTTCTCATGTGTGTACTTTGTGTTGTCAAAGTAGAAAGTGGAATGGAGTGTACAGTTTTCCTCTTCTGGTCTATAATTTTTTTTGTATGTGTCCCAAATGGACAGACAAATTGCCTCTTGTGAAACAGTGACTCATGCGAGAAGTTAGTTAGAACTTAGTTTGATTAAGCTGACAATATACTGTAGCGTTTGTTATTTTCTCCCATTGTGTATTATTTATCGGTTTAAACAACATGCAATGGCCTCTTTCTCTGGTAAACTGTAGATGATCTAATTCCAATTCAAGTGTATAATGCTATTAACCTGAAGGAGCAGATAAGGATCGGCAGGGCTACTGTTGCACAGCATGTGAATGGAGAGCTAGGCTATAGGCTTTAAAGTGCCTATAAAAAGTAATCATTTAGCAGCATACTTTAGTTGCCTCACCATGAATGGTGCTCTGGCTGTTGATGGTGTGACACAATATATCATAATATCAGTTTTCTTATGGAAGCGGTGATGCCAGTGGTGAGCGAACCTCATGGGGCGCTGTGCTTGCACACAAGTAGGCCATATCCATACTCAACAGAGTGCATTTCTATTGAAAAAAGGCGTTGATCTGAGCACTCAAAAGTATCAAATTTCAGGTACTTTATTAATCAAAGTAAAACATAGCCGTGCATAGCCAAAACATGCATTTCTAGTTCCTTCTATTGTGAGGGGGACATGTGCAAATGTGACATACTGTAAGCTTGACTGCCCCATTGCATCTTGGAATGTTTCCCTGGACAACTTCCAACAGTGCTATAGTTTGTGAATAGTGATTCTGTTCTGATCTGGAATGGAAAGATTGTGTACTGGAAAGAATATAGGCACATTGATACACTCATTAATAGATTGATTGTCTGACCGTTGCGTCTGATGGCAACAAGTGTGCTCTTCATTCTAGCTCTCTGTTTCAGTTTTCCATTATTAACCAATAGATAGCCTTAATGCTATCTCCTTGCTCTTCTATTATGCATGTCCAGTCCACTATAAAACAGCAATCACAAGCGGATGTGTTCATGTACTATCTAGTGTAATGATTACAGAATAATACTGAATCATGCTAACTTAGTAGTAGTAATGCAACTCTGGCAGCTATAATGCATTCATCTTTGCATGTGTTGAAAAACGTTATGTTTAGGCATTTCTGTTTCATTGCGACATACAGTGAAGAAAGCCATGAAAGTGAGTGCAGAGAGGAGGCATGACACGTCTTGATTCCTGAAGCAGTAATGGAGTCCAGGACACAGTGGCTGGATTAACTGGCTGGGTTAGGTTAGGTTACATAAGGTTAATGAGATTCCTAAATATTTACAACTCGAGAGGATTGTTCACCAAAGCGTTACGGCCTCTTAACACATTTGGCACCATGTTGTCGAGAATGGTAGTAGGCTACTATTAACCACTTAGAGCCGCTATTCTTAGTGAAATGGACCAATGTTGCACTGCATGGGCGCCCTCGATCTACACCATCTATTCGCGAAAAATAGCAGTTCAGTCAGGACAACTCAAGGAGGATGTAATATACATTTTTATTGAATATAAAATAAGCACTATATATTTATTATAGTTTGGCGATGAATTGGATCTTCTTTTTGGGTACTCAGAGATCAAGCGCAACAGTCGCCGAAAATAGGGACTCCAAATCCCCCGTACCCAGACAGCAGATCCAAAACGACAGGTGGTAGCTGGGAGGAGGGTGAGCAGCAAAGATTAATGCAGACAGCAGTGCAGCAGTATCAGTGTGTGCAGCAGCAAGCAAGCAGATTGAGCAGTGCAAACCTCCAGTTTAAATAGCCGGTATGAAGGAGGAATGAGTGTGTGATTGGATGAAGTGAATCATGTGAATGTGATGCTGAAGCGGCCCACTTAAAGGGCCGGCAGCAACTGCAGGTTTCCTTACTGAACTTGCTTCGCGCATGTCTGTGACAGGCGCGATGCTCATATCTACAAGTTCACAATATAGCAAAGTGTAGCGCAATGTGACTTGTTGTGAGCTTGCCGATCTGCTATTTGGAGTAAACACTCCCCCAATATGGGTTAAGACATTTTTTACAGTACAAGTACACCTGAATTGTATTGTACTGTAGGTGACCGCGGTGTGAAAGAAAGAACACAGTAAAACAAAATAAACTTCTGGACACTTGCAATTGAAATTTACAATTTACAATTTAGGCATTTAGCAGACGCTCTTAATCCAGAGGATTTACATAAGCATGAACAAAATAAAAGCATGGTTATACATCATATACATACAAAGTAGCCTGGCGAGCCAAACCTATAGCAGG
>OOFJ01104073.1:0-11987 GCA_900323375.1 Benthosema glaciale
CGGGGTCGGAACAGTGTTTTATCATTAATCACTCGGACCGGTCGGAATCGGAACGTATCCCCGTCGGAACTCGGGCCTGTCAATCATTATGTGTAAAACCCGAGTGTATCCGAGAAGACCCGGACTACTGTGTACAGTAGTGACACAGTCTGTGCTTTTTTGTTGTTGCAAATGTTAATAAAATATTGTGTGTGTGAGATATATGTCATGTCAGTCTGACTGACTAGACTTTTCCCTCTATCTCGCCTGTGCGCTATGCTGCGCTGCGCTCTATGCCTATGGCTGCGACTCTGCGAGGAGAAAAAAAAAAGCAAAAAAAAAAACTTTGAATGAAAACATCGGCCGGCGTTTTATTTTATATCACGGATCCCTCCAGGCAACAGTAGGTATAGTGGTTCTGTTGACCTCAACGAGGTGAAGCAAACTAACAAAGATCAAATTAATATAATATAAGGTTAAAGCAACCAGAACACTTACGTATCGTTCCAATCCGTTCCCCACTCCCACACGTGGATCAGATCAGCTGTTATAATTACGTGCATTGATTGTCGCGCGTTGTTAATATTCCATTCAAGTGATGATAATGAAAAATAATAATCCGTTTGGTTAACAACATGCACGTCGCTGCGGCTGAGAAGATCAAGTCTCCCTGCTCCAGCTGCCTGGAACCTCTCTCTCTCTCTGTGTGTCTCTTTTTCTCTCTCGCTTTAATCATAAAATGGTAATTGGTCAATACGTGGCTATATTTTTTCATATAGTGCTCATTTATGTCTGCTTGGCTGGGTCGGGTCCTCGGAATGTCGGAAATAAGCGGACCTCGGTCGGGCACGGCGCCGCTATTTCATAGAAATCTCGGAACGGTTGGAATCGGACTAAATCTAATAATTTTCTTAAATATATAAAAACTAAATCAAGTGAGGGATGTTGATGTTCTCATGTCTGTGAAAAATGAAATAAATGTATTAGCAAGATGACATTTTACAATAATTTAGTCTAAACAAACCTTAAAGTCCATAGACTTTATGTGGTACGGGAAATTTATAATTAGGCTCTAAACAAGCTAAACAATTAAAAGTACATAGACAGGCTGGCCTATGACGTAATTTCTGTTTATTTTCCCTAGTTTGGGTCCCGGGCAACATCTAATTTCTCTTCGATATTGAGCTAAAAACTTTGGGAACCACTGGTGTACAGTGTGCCGTTTCTGTTGACAACCCTAAACCAACTCAACCCAAACTGACCAACAGAGTGAATGTTTATTAGTATGTGTGCAGAGGTACCATGCCCTGTCGACAAAACAAACATTAACAACCAGCTATAATAACTATGTGAGAAGAAGGGTCCTAATGGATGGTGCGAGTGGTCTCTCTCACCGTGGACTCTCGGTGGATACGGCGGTTGGGCTTCCCCAGTGCCTCTATGATCTCCAGGGCGTACAGCAGCTTGTGAGGACTCTTTATCCTCAGCAGGTCTTTCCAACACAGACCCTCACCGCTCTAAACACAGCAGATGAATAACACGTCATCTAGTTGTCTGTCATGCACAGATAAAGCCATGGCTGGACTTTAATAAATAACGTGCATCTGCTATGTGGAGAGTGCAATATCTTGATGTAAAAACAGAGGTAAAAACAACAGTAGCATAGCAATACTTAATTCCAGTAGTACTAAGTAAGTGGGTGAAACATACATTTTGAGGCTACAGTTCAATTTGTGTTTGCGGTCCAGTGAAGCAGAAGCTTGTAGATCTGCTATTTTTGAGAATATACTATACTATCACACTGAATGTTTTTAACCCAAATATTTGCTTCTGTGGGGTCCCTGGAACAAAATATTTTCAGAAGGGGGTCTGCAGCCAAATACAGATCATTCTAGGGGTCATGAAAAAGTTTGAGCACCAATGTTCTGTCTTAACGGGTTAAAATAACAGTTGTCTCAGTCAAGCTACACCGGTCAACTGATGGTTACAGAGGACAGGTGACTGACCATGTCATCGGAGATGTTCTGGAAGGCCTGCAGCATGTTGGGACAGGTGGGCAAGATCATGAGCAGCTCCCACACCCGGCGAGACAGGTTCTCTGCATGGAGGTGCAGCTCCTCACACCGTGCACTCTGCATGCACACACGCACACGCGCACACACGCACGCACACACACACACACACACACAATTTTGTAAAGCAGTTCATCCTTAAGTGTGGAAAACGAATTTAACTGCATGACAGAACAAGTCTGACAGCAGCGTGATATACAGAGACTGATGTGAGAATGATGGGACGAATAGGAGAGAAATGAGATGCAGCCAGCATGTGTCGAGTGCTTTTCTTGTGGGAGAGTAGGAACCACCTTAGAAGAGATCATCAAGCAGATGGAGGCGTACAAGAAACCTTGGATGGCCTCCTTCACCTTTTCTACCTGTGAACAGTCCCCCCCCCCCACACACACACACACACACACACAGTACACGTACCTCTGGGCTCTCTAGGGCTCTCTCTGCGTTGGGGTTGGGGGGTTTGAAGCAGGCCAGCATCTCCAGCAGGTCGAAGAGGGTGGTGAGGTGTGGTTCCTGGAGGAGCAGGAGCATGGGGATGTGCTCTTTCTGGGGCGGAGGAAGGCACGAGGCTGGCAGCTGGACGCCTTCCCCCTTCCGTTCCCTCCGAGGGGCACCCAGAGACACAAACACCATCTGGGGAAGAGCCAGGAGGAGACAGAAATGAGTTGGGTTGAGGATTGGAGGGAATATCCATTTAGTATAACAAGAGTGGGCAGATATGAAACCATGCTACCCAGCAGTCACCTGCATGTCTTTGAAACCCAGCTCATGCAGGGTCTTCTCATCGTAGTCTGTTGTCAGCTCATGGCCAGAGGAGATCATTCTGACTGGTCCCATCAAACCACCTGCTACAAAGACACCACCACATCAAC
Source organism: Benthosema glaciale (assembly GCA_900323375.1). Lineage (NCBI taxonomy): Eukaryota > Metazoa > Chordata > Actinopteri > Myctophiformes > Myctophidae > Benthosema > Benthosema glaciale. The sequence continues at coordinate 2,924 of OOFJ01104073.1, forward strand.
CAATCAGGTTATCAACACACTGGTACAACAATCAGCCGCGGTGCAAAAAAGAGAAAAAAACTTGTGTTCTGCATTTTCATGGCTTTTGTCTTTGGCTGAACAAGGACTAAGCTGACTAACTGACCTGGGAAGTCTGCAGGCTGCCGGCTGCTCTGTCCGAACTCCTGGAGCTGGGCCTGCTGGCTCATCTGCTCCTTCTGCAGGTTCTCGTACCAGTGGGTGACCTCGGCACGTAGGTCTGCCACCTGGTCGCTGGGGTACATCTCGATGGTCATCTGAAAACAATGGAAAAGCCATAACATGTATGTGAGTGGGGAAAAGGTAGATGAGAGAGCAGGTTCCTCGAATATGAATTTGGCATCTCTGTGTGTTTCACTCTCTCTCACACACACACACACACACACACACACACAAGCCCATCCCCACTAGAAGGAAGCCATGAGCTCCACTCATCTAGCTGGTCATGGTGGCTGTGCTGCATAGTCAGGAATTTGTTATGATCGTGCTCATTCTTTATTCATGACAACAGCAGAATCAGATACTGGTCTCCACGTCATATTAATTTCCAAACTGCCAATAAATACTTGAGCAAGCTTTCTGTTTTGCCTAGTATAACTAAATGAACCTCTGGCCTTTTCGTTTTGCTCAGATGATCGTCACAGAACACAGACAACGCTGTACTTTGCATATATGTAAATTATTAATGACCAAAGTCTGATGTACTGTAGATTATTTTGATAATTTGAATAGCTCTGGACTGGAATCTGATTCTGTGACAGCATCAAGAGAGCCCACATGCCCATCCCGACTGTACCTTATCGGGAAGACCTGCGGGCTGGCAGACAATCCTGAGGGGCAGAGACTGCTTGTCACTCAAAGCCTTCAGGTGGCTGCTGATGCCCGTGCCCTCGATCTGCCACTGCCGCAGGTGGTACGCAAACCTGGCACAGGAGAGTGGGAGAACAGGATGATAGGAAATACTTTAGCACACCCTGGATCTTTTATGTCTTTAGTATCATTTTGTGCATTGACATGCATACTCATCTGTGTGTGTGTGTGTGTGTGTGTGTGTGTGTGTGTGTGTGTGTGTGTGTGTGTGTACCTGCGTCGGAAGGCCTCCAGGTGAGTTTTGAGCATGAGCAGTCCCCTCTCGATGCTGATGAGGCTGGTGTGAGAGTCTTTCTCCAGGTTGGCTGAGGCCATCAAGAGACTCTCCATACACTTTCTGATGAACTCCTGTTCCTTCTCCAGACCAGTCTTGCCAGCTATGGAGCAGTAGTTGTAATATATAGTTTAACTGTAGTTCTATGATCGCAGGCTTCACCCTTCAATAGTTCTGTGTGTTTAACGGTTAGGCTAAGGCTAGCCATATATCCCAGTTAGAGGGCAAAATTGACACATGTATTGTATTTGTATATACATTGTACACACAGACAATAACGGGCATGCACAAGAAATTATTTGGATGGACATGTGATAAATATGTTAAAATTCTCACGAGATTCACCTTAAGGAAAACAAAGACTAGAAAATAAACACTTGCACCTGTCATATTCAATGGGAATAGCAATGGGTGTGGTTCACCAGTGAAAAAAAAAGATTTTTCCATTTTCCTCCCTTGATTCAAACATCTTATTTGGTCAGAGGTTAACACTCACTTTAACACTGCACATCCCATCTCTCCATCCATCCATTAGGCTCACAGCAGCCATTAAATACAATTTGGCCTAGATACAGCAATAAAATAAGCTTTCCACCAGAAACCATCAATTATTATGATTGATAATGATTACAGTAGTGATTACCATATTCATCAAAGTAATTGCGATTAACATTTTAGTCATAATTGTGCAGGTCTACTGCTTGCTAACATGTTCCATGGGGAGCTAGGGATATTAAAGCACCCACCAGATGGTGAATGTCATTTTTGATTTACTAGCGGTAAAACTGTGTCAGAACAGATAAAGGTTGAGTTGGAATTGCGAGCAACTCTTGGTTTATACACATTAATTTGCATATACAGTAAGTGTTCCTGTGTTTGTACTTTCACGCATGCCAAAGCATGTAAGAAATACACAGCAAGCATGTTCTAAATCTGCATACTGACCATTAATGTAGTAGGAGTTGATGTACTGGATGCATACTGTACCATTAATGTAGTAGGAGTTGATGTACTGGATGGCTGCGCGGCTGATGTCAGCTGACTGAGCCCTCAGGGCAATACCCCACAATTGGTCCATCCCACACAGCTGGGGACAGACAGACAGACAACCAGGTTGCTTAGATGGAAGAGCTCACAGAGATAAGTGGGGAATAGCCCGATATGACCGAAGCCCAATTTATACTTGGTTGTGCTTCGTGTTACACACCGAAGATCGCAGCTGGCTCGCAGCGCAGTATAAATCAGGATACGGAAAGACAAGGCATAAGACAGCAAGATCACTTTTAATTGTATTATTACTACCATCATTACTATTCGTGTTCCTGTACTGCAGACAAGAAAGTTGGGTGTACTGTTTGACTATGAGTAACGGGTGATAGTTACCTCACAGTTGGAGGCGCTGTCGAGGGTGCTGGTTGCCAGGCGGGCCAGGTTACACAGATGCTGGAAGAGGTTGAGACCCGTCATGCTGATGGTTTCTGGCTTCAACTGTGGCATCTGAGCACACACAAACACACACACACACACACACACACACACAGGAAGTCAGTATCACAGTGCATTGTGTGGAACTGGAACATTGGTGAGGATATGATTTGTGTGGTTTTTTTTTCGTCTCTCTCCCACACAAAGTGCCTGCAGGGTTTCGAAGCACACAACGTGATAATGAAATTCCACTTTTCCTGAGATTATTTTGTTCTATATAACTTATGATGCATACATTATGGATTTGTCAATGCTCAGCTGTATTTTGGAGAGGGGTGAACAAGTAATTGTTCCCCAACCCATCAGAAATGTCTAGGACTTTCAAGGTTTCCATTGTGCGTGTGTGTCTGTCCATGTGCTGACCTTTTCCAGAAAGAGGTGCTTGTATGTCTCCATGCCCATAGCGTGCTGGTCCTTACTGCGGACCTGATTGAGGAACCAGTGGAGGGCATCGTCGTAACATTCAGCGTCCTCCACCAGACAGTGCCACAAGATGTCCACCTGCTCCAGACTCAGCCCTGAGAGACCCAACAGCACAGGACACGTCGGACAGGGAGCACACAGCAGGAGGAGTACATACACTTTAGCTGGCTTTTAACTTTCCACTCCGTTTTGGAATCCCACAGAGTTGTGCTCTATTTATTCATTACATAAATTAAGTTAACTGATCATCAGTTAACTAATTAACTACATTATACTTGATAATGTCCATTCATTAACCACACTAACCATGCAGTCCCTATTGCGGGCACATTACAAAAAAGAATTCTTGACTTTGAAAAGGAAAACACCCAGGCTATTTATGTATACAAAGATAGCCTGATGATGGCCCCATAGGCCGAAACGTTGCCGTTTCCCTTTATTAAAGTTTTTCACTGCATTTGAAGCTTTGCTTTTTATAAAAAATGTTCTTTGAAATGTTTTTCATTTTAATTTTCAATGTGACCTATTGTGAACTTCTAGATCTGCTATTTTCGCTATTTGTCCTATGTAGATAAAATCCTATAAATCCTGGCAGCCAAACAGTTTTAAAGGTTATTTTTTGGCGTTAGGCATAAGGTCTACTCTCCATTGATATCAGGGTTGGCTAACTGTGATTTTTGTAGGTTCAAACACAGTTTGACAGGTGAGAAATATGATGTACTAGGGTTACAACTTGGTCAGAATGAATCAAACCAGCTGAATACACCGTCATCCTTTTGTGTGACACTGAATGGTTCCCAGTGTTCCCCGGCCTGCCTCACTAAGTAAGCGCAGTGTCCCTGAGTCATCGTTCTAGGTTTAAGTTTCTCAGGTTGCTTTCTCTCTTTCAACATCGTTATCTGACCACCGTTGAACAGGAGATGAACAAAGGATTCTTTACAAAAAAATAAAAAATGTTATTAATCTCCAAGTTAATCTTTGACTAAAATCTCTACACAACACAAATAAAGCCAACCATTATTCTTTGAAAAAGAAAGAAAGAAAATAAGAAATACGTTTTAAGGTTTTTAGTTTTTGTTGGTGGATGTGAATCTTACTGAAGTGATCAGGGGAGCCCAAGGTGGAAAAGACACAGGTGAGGAACTGTAGACGGACTTGGACCTCCGCGCTGTGGCCGTACCTGTAATGAAGTACACATGGGACATTCAACTACTCTGTACAGTCGAGTTAGGAAAATACCAGCAGTACAGGGTCAGGGGCTTTTCACCCCCATTCAGGAGAGGCGGGCATTCAACAACACATTCATAAAACAGGGGAGATTTAAATTTGCAAAACAATAATTTGGTGTAATTAAATGGATGTGTGCAGTCAACACTAATAACTCCCCACACCACCAATCACAGCTGCATGTTTCACAGAGGAGGCACACACTGCATGTAAATGTCATAAGCAGGGATTTGCACAGGAACTTGGATTAGATTTTCATCTAATTCTTTGAAACAATAAATTTATAGAAACTATCTTATATGCTCGATTATTGAGCACAGAGGGGAAAACATGCAACACTCCTGTCTCAATCTAACAGAGTGCATTATCTGGTCAGCCAACAATGTCAACAGTTTCAAAAACAAAAGACCATTGAAAGTGTGTGTTTATCTGCCGCATAGGAGGGCTGACTCACAGTGCAAACTTGTGCCTCTGCTCCCTGACCTCCTGGATGTAGTGGAGCAAGTTCTCAAAGAACAACTTCATCATATGAAGCTCCTTCTCAGCCCACCTGAGACAAACACAAACAATATTCGGTCGATACATATCGACTGACAGCCCCCTGCACAAGAAACATTGCAGTGAAATGTTTAAATTTTTTCATGTTTTCATTCACTTTCATTTCATTAAACGTAACCTTCATGTAATGAGGCCAAGACAACTGTGTTTATGAAACAAGAAATCTACAGACTTTGAGTGTCAACCCACTAACCCAGCGTATAAAAAGGTTTATATACTATTTAGATAAGTGATGTATCTGCATGTATCATACTAACAGTGCATGACATGTCACACCAGGTGAAGAGACTTTACTTTTTTATTTTGTTGCCGTGTTAATTGACTGTCGAAAGACATAAACCTCTCCGGAAATGTTTTTAAAAAATAAATAAAGCATTATTGTACATTAATTAATGTGCTTCAATGAAATCCTATTCTCATAAATTGTAGAACTTTCATAACCTGACTCCACCAGATTGTGGTAGTATTGAGTTCACAAGTTCCCTCTTCCTACCTTGATCTGGGCACTCTCAAGCGGAAACGATGAACCGGAAGTAGCGGGACAAAAATATGATATCTCCATAATAATTTTGAGTTGTAGTCTTGTTAGGTTGTGTTTACATTTGCGGTGTGGCACAGCTTCAATATGTCTCGCGTTGATCCCGTGGGATCAGATTTTGACCGGAGTGCATCATCTCTGCCTCGAGAGGGGGTGTAACGATATAGTAACTGTATCGAAATATCGATTTAAAATAAAAAAAATCAAAGTATATCGAAATGAAAATAGTCTCGCGTTGATCCCGTGGGATCAGATTTTGACCGGAGTGCATCATCTCTGCCTCAAGTCTCTCCATATGGGAGCAGGAGGAGGAACTCACTGCTGCCACCAGATGGCGGAGTCAGGTTAGAACTTTAACACATCAACACTTTGGACTGGCTGTATTGAATAAATGAATAGTTGAAAAAAACGATATATAAGAAATTCACAAAGACTAATGTATGTATAGACTTTTTCCAAATCTGGGTAACAAGGATGAATTTGTCTCATTTTCTGTACAAAGCTAAGAATGCATGCGTGTCAACAGAGCGTATTTGTCTTTACGTAATTTGCTTATTTAGATGGTATTTAGATACTGCATATTAATGAATACATATCTATATTAGCCTGGTAAATAAGCCAGACCGAATCAGCTGTTTTTTCTGCCAGTGTGTGTGCTATATTAGTCTGGCTTATTAGCCAGGCTATATCTATATGCCATGTAAATGTAATGTAAATTCACCAGATCAAATTTGCTAATTTATATCTGCAGTCCTAAAAGAAAACCTCATTACTGTACATTACACAGGGAAAACAGAGCATGATGCATAAATGCAAGAACAGAGGTACGAAACGGGTACAACAGATATACGAAACGGGTACAAACGGTGTAAAGTATACCTGTCACATATTTGTCACTTACATGGTGATCCAGTGGGTGTCATAACTGGAGCCAAACTGTTGAAAAGTGCCAAAAAGCTTGGGTAGAAGGCGTAATGAAACGACCACAGACCTGACGGAGAGATATAACAGGTGTATTGTTTAACATTTTTACAGTATGTGAGATTAAAGGAGTGCAATTATCCCAACCCACTGTTTGAGAAACAGTCATGTAGATTCGTAGATTACTGTTTCTCAAACAGTGGGTCGGGACCGATTTGTGGGACACAGACCAATTTTTTCAAGTAGCCAATCCCCAAGCTCACAACACGTCGTGTTGTTAAGGACATGCCCAAAATAGGGAAGACAGGTTGTCTGTGGGCTCTATAAATATCACCAATGAAAAGCATTAACAAGAGCTTGTGACTACATCATGATCCAGATTGCTGCTATTTTTATTTCCCGAAAAGTTACAAGTTTGTACATACAAGGTTTCTGCCATACAGCGACAATGTTATGTTCCCTGCTGTGAACAGGCTTACCGGTGATGGGCCAGGTTGTCAAGGCAACCCTCAATGAAGCGCATGCGGATCTGTCTGTCAGTGAACCAGCAGACCAGGGAACACAGCAGCTTCTCCGCTTCATTTATCAAACCCTCAGACAGGTGGATCTGAGGACACAAAGTCAAAGTTACACTGCGAAACCTTCCACCATAACTTCATAAGGACTAAAAGCTACAGGTCCTTTTTACAAACTAATAGCTTCCGTTCCGTTTTATGATTTATGTTTTGGGGGTTTATATGGCACCATTATCCATTTTTATTGCTCAACAAAAAATATTTTCAAATGAAAAGTAGGTCATTTTTTGAGTGAAATAGTCAAAATACTAGGGACAATGTATTTATCATTATTAGTGGTATGAACTGATTTGCTGTGGTCGCCCTGGCAGAACCCAGTGACTAAAGGGGAAACACTGTAAAACTATATATAACTATAAAACTATAATATAGAAAATAAAGGCATTTGTACCGCATCCTCATCTTGTACCAGGTCCCACAGCAGAGTGTTGCCCTTCTTACAGACATTATCCAGGTTGATGTCTGTGACAGCGTGGCCGCTGGAATACTGGTGCTTATGGACGGCTGGTCCTACAGGAGAGGGAGAGAGAGACTATTAGCTCTCTGATGGAGCAGCACATTGCCAGCCTGTGAGATCAACTTCAAAGACCATATCTGCATGTGGTCTCTGGAGAAGGTCAGAGTTTGAACCATGTGGTCCACCTTTTTTTTCTCGCCCCAATTATAGTATAGTCGTTGATCAATGAAAACATTTGAAACCTGACCCAGTTCCAGTTGCCAGTTTCCTGGATACCAAAATAAAAATGTTCAACTGTTAGCTTAATGAGAAAATACAAAGCTATGAGAAATTATCCACAGGTGTGTTCGGATACAGTCGACTAACATTTATTTTGGCAGGCTTTGATGGTGTTGCAATGCCTGATTTGTACACCGACTACATAAACTAGCCGAAGTAGAAGCTCACAACACGTCCCAGACACTTGTAGATCGACACCCACGAGCAGCCAAGCGTAAAAGTTCTAGTCCTACTGGATCTCTTCTCCACTTGTCCCTCCTGGCTCATATTTTATTCTAGTTTTAATTTGTTGACAAAATTGTCAATATAGTTAGTTTTTAATGTGTTTTTTGTCAGTGATAAAAGGTAGTCGACAAAATTAACATTGAGATACCGACAGTAGTATATTGAGCAGCAAGTGTTTAATTGCAAACCTTGCACCAGGTGTTCATGGTAGATGGAAGCTAGGTTGGGGAGGTGCTGCTGTAGATGGGAGCTGAGCTCAGCATGGGAGTTGATCTGGACCAGTTCCTCCTCGCAGCCCGACTCCTCGCCGTCAAAGTCAGCCATGTTCTTCTCTGACTTGGCGCTGACCTGGGAGCTGCTGCAGCTTACATCATCAGCACTGAGCATGTCCTCCACCATGTGCCTGGAGAGATGAAAAAAAATAAAATAACATTACATATTTGTAGTATGTATGCATATAGACCATATTCACACGGCGCCCATCTTGCCATTAAATTAATGAAATGCCACCCCGATGCCACTATGGTTGCCACTCTGCTTTTTTCCCAATGGAAAATGCCAACATGGGAACGATGTGAATATGGTCTATTAAGATCACAGAAATCACAGCACAACAGGAAAGTCTACACAGAATGCTACGAATGGCACTAGGTGTCAAATGGACGGATCACACCAGAAATGTGGTCCTCTACAGAGATCTAAGTAAAAACAATAGAACACGCACATCCAAAAATAAATGCCAGGTGCCGGGCCGACGTCTGATGAAGAGCCTCACGGCTCGAAACGTCATGTCCCTGTGGTGAGAATAAAATTTGAGCTTTAAGGAGCCCAGTTCAGTGTGCGGACCTTACTTTCTTTATTCCTCTACAGAGATCTACCATGCCTCACAGACAAACTCAGAGAGAGAGAAGGATGAGGCTGGCAGGGCACTGTGTCAGGCACCCGGAACTAGGGATAAGCTAAATGACACTATGAGGCGTCATTTAGCACTCTCGCATTGCGATCCAAGTGGCTACTGAATTGAAAACATCCATCATTTGGGGAGATGCAAGCCATCCTTACCCATCATGGTGATGATGATGGTGATGATGGTGGTGGTGGTGCTGGGGGCCGATGAAACGCCGGCAGTTGAAAAGTTCGGTGCCAATTGCGTCCCCTAGGAAGTCTCCGGGTCGGGGCAGACAAGGAGGCTCCTGGGGCCCTTGAACCATCGG
>OOFJ01104083.1:0-11595 GCA_900323375.1 Benthosema glaciale
ACGCACGCACGCACGCACGCACGCACGCACACACACACATACATACACACTATTCCAGGCATCCATTCCTGCCGAGGGCAGATCTGCTACTTTTTATACTTTTGTGCAACAGTGTAGTAATTTACGACAACAAACAAAAAAAAACTAAAAGTTACCATATGGAGATAAGAGGTTCCTGTCCGACACCAACGATAAATTATGGTTTTGTGATATGCTTGACTTGTCTAACAGGATGAAGCTCACGTCTGGAGACGCTGAGTGGAATAAACAGCTTTATGAATTATGTCAGATGACGCAGACAGGAGTAACAATAGGAATGACTCAGGCACCATTGGGGCTTTGGAAAGCGCAGATCAATGGAAGATGAATCATTGTGTTGTTGTACTTGTAAACAAGGTTTAAGTACGCTTGTTTGTGCATGTCATTACAATGGAAGGGTGGTGGGTGAAACAGTTATCAAAGGAATCAATTCAATTGATTATGAAATGGATATTCACTGTTGTGAGCTTGTAGATTGGCTACTGTATTTCTGACACCACTACCACAAACACATGCTTGAGGTGGATGTATCGCCCGTAACCGATTTCTTATTCTATGTATTTATTGTCTACTTTTTTTGCTTGTTGCTGCAGTTTATTGCTTTATGCTTGTTGCTTGTTGCGTCAGTTGGACCCTTTAAATAATCTATGTCATTTCGTATTAGTATAGCACATGGGTTGGATAGTTGAAAAAGATTTGAACACCCCTGATATAGCAACACAAAGTTTTTTCAGAAAACTGTTTATTTAGAAGCCCTTTTTAGCCAAGGATTTAGAAACCATTTTTAGACACGGCTTCAGGTCTTAAGGGTTCAATTGATTATTCATGTTGCCCCTACAACACGAAAGAGGCCTTGCCTTTTGCCAGGCTGCATTGTGTGTGCGTGCGTGCGTGTGTGCGTATCTAATTTCATTATGTAAGTGTGTTTCGGTGTGAGTGTGTCTAGAGGGGTGTGTGCAGGACAAGCAGAGTGCAAGGCAAGCGTGCGTTGATTCACACTCACAGGTGTGTTACACAGATAGAGCCATCATTCACAGAGTGTTGCTGATGCTGAGGTTTTGCTTTTCAGTTTTCACACCCACAGTTGACATTACTGTACATGAAAAAGCATAACATGACTGTCAGGTGGAACCCTTGTATGTCCAAAACGGTTACTTTTCAGGGACTTGGGGGAAAATAAATCCAATTGATCCAATGTAGTTATAATTTAGTTACAAGCTCTAGTTAACACTTTTCATTGGTCAAATATTTATAAAACCCACAGACAGACTTAAACATTTTCACCTTCACTGAAAAGCCAAAAGAAAAGAAAATGGCAAAAGGTGTGTTGTGTCAACTTGTGTGAACTCGTGGTTAGGTTATTTTTGCTACTTGTGTGATACTGTGCGAGAAAGAAATATGAGATTTCAGAGAGAGTATAAAGATATGTGTTATCTGTGCAAAGGCCACCAGGGACTACAGTATATGCTGCAAGAGAGAGATGGGACTATTAGCAGTGTCAGCTCAGTCATATTTCAGTCATCTGAAAAGTTTGTCTGACCAGAAAAATATATTTTGATGGTGATGTGATGGTGTCGAATAATGACAGATTTTACACTTGCTTGCATGCTGGAAATACCGGCTGTACCGTACAAGTTCACAATGCGTCACAGTGCACCGAGCAGTAGGACTTCTTGGAGAAGTGCGTGGGCCCCACAGCCAGGCAGCCACACACTGGAGTGGAGCCATCCCCATCAGGGCACAGAGGAAACATGGCCACCGCACAACAAAAAGACTATTGTGAGCTTTTTCTGTCCCCTTTCTCACATACAGACGCACTGCATACAAACACATCTAACAATCACACTCTCAGCCATCGTCTTTTTCTGTCACACACACACGCACAAATCTCTGCTCTCAGTCTCTCTCTCTCTCTCCCTCTCTCTCTGACTCTCTCTCTCTCTCTCTCCCTCTCTCTCTCTCTCCCTCTCTCTCTGACTCTCTCTCTCTCCCTCACCCAAGTGGAATCTGCTGTGAAACAATGGCTCATTGAGGAGGTGTGTGTAGCTACAGTAGTTGTTCCTTTAGTACAGTTACATATTACACTCGTTTTTTAATATACTACCGTAGGCTATAACCAGTATAACGCCTGAGGGCAAGAAGCGTGCACTGGCCATATATGGAACGTGTCTTGACTGTACAGGGTTTGATGAGGTCAGATCAACATATGGAATGTCAGAACAGGTCAGCTCCATACATGGAGATCTAAGTGTCGTGAGTGTACAGGGTTTGATGAGTCTGTGTCACTTTGTGGAGCAAAGATGGACCATAGATGGCCATAGGTCTCTCACCCACAAAGTGCAAACTTTGTAAATGAGTGAAAGGTATAAAGAGAGTACTATACTGTATACATTGTGTGGGGTAATAATTATTTATTATTTCAATTGTCAAACCGAATATCAAAAAATGTGAATCATACAATGTTCATCACATGATTCCAGTCATGTGCTACATGGTCATTTTACAAAATCTGTAAAAGTACGTGCAAGATGGCGGAAAATCTGTGTTGAGATTGTATGACTGTCACTGTATAGTTCAAGAGTGCCTTCCTTCATCTGTAGCTGACAACTGATTTGCTCAGCTACAGTAGATGGAGTTAGGTGCATGTTGTGGCTGCTGGCTGTTGATCTTAATAAGTGCCCAAGGGAGTTCTCTCTACAGCAGATCCCTCACAACAACATACTGTACTCCCAGAAAGGAACATGACACTTTAGATTGAGGTCTGTCTGCTCGTGATTCAGTGTATTCATTAATTCTCAGAGGAATAATGCGCTCTGTCCTGAGCCTCTCCCAGGCTAGAGTCTAGACCAGGGGTCTTTAACAGGGGGTCCTCAGGGATACTGCAGGGGGGCTGCCAAATCTTTGTGTGATAGGGACTATATATTTTTTCTTTTAATATTAACTACTTGAACCCTCGCATCCCAATTCTGGAGGAGCATTAGCCAAAAATAACAGATCTAGAAGCTCATAAACACATCTGGCTATTTTCTGTGAAGAGGTTTGGAGCAGACCAAGTACCGAGCCAAGGGAAAAGTTTACAAAGTATTGAGGTTTTAAGTGGTTAAATGTCTGAAAACACACATTTAACATGAATGAATCCAATATGTAATCCCTGTTTCATCTCTCTCTCAGCTAAAGGCTCCTTGGCCTGAAAAACACTGTAGGCTGCTGAGCTAGACTATCAGTGTCAAGTTTGCCACAGCCATATTGCACCGTGGCTTCCGACTTTTGCGTCCAACACTGGCGCACTAAATGGGTACGCTACAATGTCTCTTGCAGCCAGTGGGGACAACCCAAATCAAATTCAGGTCTCAGTGCTGCTCTGACAACTTTGAGAAATGTTGAATGAATGCCCACAGCATGGCACACGGAAACTCACACAATACCTTCAGCGTCCAAGCCAGAGGGCCCCCTCCCCCAGAATCTAGGCCACCAAACCTGGAGGCTGGGTACTGTTACATGGTCTGGTGGGTCCATAGCTTGTTTGCCAACGCTGACAATGGCCTGCATTCAGCCGGGCCCGCTACTCTGTAGGTCAGGACAGTGTGCTGACTGAGTGGCCGTTCCACCACCTCTCACACTGCTGCAGCAGTTCTCTCACTCTCAGGATGAACATCGTAATCCCATTGACAATTACAGTAGGACTGCAGCCAATGATTATCTTGCCAACTGATCTTTTTTGTATTATTTGATTACAGGTAGGCCGGTGATTACAGGTGATTCATTTAGAGACCACTGTTTCTTAAGCTGATTTTTGTGTATAACCCCTTCCTGTTTCATGAAATTCTTTTGAAAAATGCTTTGAATTTCTTTTTAACATAATGTTAAAAATAAATTCAAAGCATTTTTGAAAATAATTTCATGAATAAAATTAAGACAATCAAAAGAAATGCCATAAATTCAACAAATGTAACTTTTAAGTGGAAGTGAAATGTACAAGCTCACGGTGTTGTGAGCTTGTAGATCTGCTATTTTCACTACTGTAGCTTTCACTACTGGGCAGTGCAACATTGATATGTGACCCCAAAATGATATTAAATGTTCAAGACAAACAGTACATCATTAGTACATAGTTCATCTTTGGCTGAATCAGATTATTTTTGTGATTTTGTGTGAAATACATTCCAACAGAACGGTGCATATTTTCTTTAATAATAGCCATGAGAAAGCTGTAATTAATAATATAGCAGAACTTGCATCCAATGTTAAAATGGAGGATAAAACCCATGTTTCATCAGTCACAAAGCTTTTCATATGCAGGCGGACAACTGAGACACTTGCAATACTTGCACACAATTGATATTCACGGTCATATCATCACTGTGCTCCAGCATCAAAACTGGAAAAGGAAGTAATAAGCAATCCACGGGGTCCTCTAAGATTACTTTTGTTCAATATGAAGATGCATTTGGTTATGGTATCCATAGCAATAAGCTGGGTCAGCAATTAACTGAACACATAAACAGTGTGCTGCTGATTACAAAATGTATTATTGTCTGGTTGAACCACCGTTTAATTATTCCCCGTAGCAACCTTTTTAACTGGTAGCAGTTAATATTACATTGGCCTTACAGGAGTACATTGCATCGTGATGCACTGTGAGCTTGTACGTCTCTGGGGATCCCCGGACACCACTTTGAGATCCAGTGTTTTAGAACACTGGAATGATTAGGCCATTAAAAAGTGTTTGTCTTTTATAGCATTTAGACGGTGTGATTTCTCAAGTCATATCAGGTCACACAACCTAAACGCCTTCCCCTTCAGCGTCTCCTATTAAAGGAGCATTCAGTGATTTGGGAAAAAAAACGGTCTGCCCCGGTAACAAGATATGCACATGCACACACTCTACAGTGGGGGGAAGTGCAACAGGCCAACAGCATGCGCACCAAGGCCCACCCCACTCGATCTTGATTGGAGGAAGGCCTCCTCTATCCTGATTGGATGAAGGCTTTGTCTCCCACCACCAAAACCAAAACTAGGGTTTTTTGACCCCTGCGGTTCACTGGGGATAGGGAGAAACCAACTATATGGTCAGGGAGGTTTATCACAAAAAAATAAAAAAATAAGTGATATTTGAATTAAGTGAAATCACTGAATATACCTATAGAGAATTCAACTGGTGGATGGATGCATAATTTAGCTGTTCAGCTCAGGAGCCTTTCCGTTTGGACACAAAATAACTATTAAGCCCCTTGGCTTGGATGCTGAGTTTAGCGTGTTGTCCTCTGTGTGGTAGCTTGACTGGAGACATTAAACCCACAATACACAGCCCAGCACTGGCGTGAATACTACTGACTTCTAATCTACTGTAAAGACCTTGGCCGATTTAAAGAAAATGTCTTCTAACAGTTTTCTGAAAACCTCAGTCTGTCATCAGGGCACTCAAGATGCTGGGAGAAGCTGTTGCTATAAATGGTGCTCAAACCTTTTCATGTCAAGGACCCCCAAAGAATATACAGTATTTGGCCACCGACCATCTTAAAATATTTTTGTTCCACGGAACCAAAAACAAAGATTTGAGTTAAAATGTTTGCTTTAAAAATATATGTATTCAGAAGATTTACACACATTTTCACAATGTTTTAAAAATAGCAGAGCTTGTACAACGCAAATGAATTAATGACGCTGTATGTTTTGTTGATTAAAAAAAGTTATAGTTAGAAGAGCAATACTTTCTAGTATCTTGAGATGTTTGAAAGATAGTTATTGCTGTCGAGTCGTGTCGACAATGGAGCTTGCACAATTTTTTTTGCACCTGTAAACCTGTGATGTGAAAATAAAGCAGATTCTGAGTCTGTTAATTTGGTTTCTATCTGCGGATGTGTTGTTTTTCACTCAGATACACACAGCCTATATAGGCTGTCAGAGTATTTTGTACTTTTGTTGGTTGTTATTTATATAATCTGTTCCTCTCCTGTTCCTCTGCACATGGAGGAAGATTGTTATGTAGTATACTGTATTTATAGGCAGCAAATAACCAAGTTATCTCAAGGAACCTTTGATATAAAGTTCAGTACTATAGGTGTAGACAGGCTACTTTCATGTATAGGTAGGGATCTCCCAATCAAATCACCCAAAACATATAACTTATTTTCAAATCTACTGTAACATACTCTTTTGGCAACTGTAAGTACTGTAACTGAACATGTCTTTGATTTCAAGTTTTGGACGGTGCAAGCTTTGTTGGCATCGAAAATTGACAGCTTAACTATTCATGTGGACAGGATTGGACACCAAATGGAACACCATCTTCATTGTTCAGACATCAATAATAATAATACTAATAATCCTACTACTACTAATAATGGTCACCATCTACCTTTGCGATGAACAAAGTAACAGTACAGTGCATCAATTTAATCTACTATCCCACTTATTCCATACACCAGCCAGACACTGGTAGATTCTAAAAACATTGTTTGAGAGCATGTACAGTACATACTTGGGTCTATGCCAGCAATAAATCAACAGTCTTTGTGAGAATGAGTCCTGTTCCACTTGAATGGGTGCTATGCTCTCTCTGCCACCCTCGGGCCTTGCATTAGCAGGTCATATCCAGCCACGGTGACATGTACACGGTCAGTCATGGTGGATTCTTCACTGACAGACTGAGTTAATGCTCATCACAGTGTTAAGAATCACACTCTAAATAGCCCTGCATGTAATGACTCCCTGCGGTTGGTGCACAGGAAATGCCAGGGAGGGATTGGTACACAACATTCTACCTGGCGTCCTGATTTGAGAAAAAATAGCAGATCTGTGCACGCACACGCACGCACGCACGCACGCACGCACAGATACAAGATCTCTACCCGACAGTGACAATATATTTGGTTCCTGACAACGTGGCCGAGTCAGCACTCTGCACTCCAACGGAAGGCAGGCCAGTGGTGAAAGCCTGCCTCCATTAACTTTAAGTGAGTCACATTTGATTTGACTGGCGCTTTGTTATCAATTCAGCACTAACATATCACTTATATAATCACAACAGCTGAAAACTCGGCATCGGAATTAAAAATGACACACACACTCACTCACTGTTATATTAAATAGTAAATACTATTACGCGTACGTGTGCTGCCATGACTCATGGTGCTGGCTCTCCCGTCACTGAGACAGCCCCGCGTAGCATTATTACTTCTGCCCAAATGATTAGTATTACTTCAGCCCATATTGTAAGGACCCCTTTGTGCTAATAGCCTTAGACACTTCAGAGACTGAAATAGACCAAGTGAAATGCATGCTGGGTAATAGCATGAAGCAGGGGTCTCTCCTCTCAGCTGTAACAAAGAGAGGGATCTTCTCACTGTCATCTTATCATTATAAGTCTGCGTGGGGGCTAGGACGAATCAGAGCCCTTTTCTGTGGGACAAAAATAGGCTCCCCCGCTATTCTTTTTAATGATGCGGAGTGTGGCTTTACAATGCCTGGCAGGCACAATGCTGTATGTCCATGTGTACTCTAAAAAATGTCTGCGTGTATGGATGATGTTACCACATGGCACGTTCATTAAGGGAAAAACCACACTCGTGTACAGCCCTCTGTATGTAAATGTCATCATTTAGTGCCCTAAACAAACAGTAAAGTCCATAGACTTGGGTGGCTCTAACATGCTCTCTAAAGTGCTCTTGTAATATCCTCAAAGTCCATAGAATTGTCTGGCAAATGATTTGCGTCATAAGTGCTCTAGTCTAAACAGACATTAAATATCCCATAGACCTAGCTGCCATATGACGTAACGTTAATCTTCAAAAGCCATGCATTGAAGGGGCTAGCGCCCCTCAAAAACACAGACGGGCTACAATATTGATAGTGAACAAAACAACACCATCACTGGCTCTTGTGAGTGCGTTGGTTTCAAGTCTGTGGTGGGCTGGACATGGGTGTGCACTTTTTTAAGCCCATCATTCCCCTTTGAATTCTTCTTTACAGAGTGGAAGCAGTCAGTTCAATGGGGAGTGACAGGGGAGGGAGGGATGATGGCACTGGCATAGTTCAATCCTAGTAGCAGCTACTGTACTGTACAGTATGTGTGGTGCTGGAGACAAGCCTTCAGTCAAATTCACAGCTCATCTGCACATCTGAGACTTCACATGACTGGTTTTTAACATCAAAGTGGACAGATTCTTACGTACCCTGTCTACCAGTATGTGTCATTGTGTGCCCACTCTATACCCTATAGGCCTAATACTTGACAAAATAAGCTTTCCAGGTAAATAATGCTTATTACAAAAATACATGCACGTCAGTGAAAATATTACCGTCTCACTGACTTCAAGTGACTTGCATGTATTTTTTAAATGCATGTATTTTTCAAAAATGTCAATAAGCCCTTGGCTAATGAATTGCACTCTAATGACAGTGAAAACTCAATATCAAGAGAAGACAATATTGCCGTCAGCTGGTTTTCTACATGGCAGACAGTGCCGAAACACTTCTGGTTCTGGTTTGATGCCACATATACGGTATGTGTCTGTTTGTTCTATGTCTATGCAGGTAACCTATAGTCCAATTATATACCGGTAGTCACATTCTTCACACATTCTTGAAAACTTGAAACAGAACATTCTGCATAATGAGTACGTTTACTTTTATTTTGGTACTTTAACACTTTTAACGCTTTGAATCAAATCTGACATCCTACCCAGACTGCAGAGATTATTTTTCTTAAAATAAATAAATAAATAAAATAAAAGTCAGGAAACACGGTTTTGTCAGGCTAAACCATTGGGAAAAAGGTTGGGAAACTCGGGTTAAGTACATTCTGATGCCACTACTTTTGTGACTATTTCAAATTTTCTATATTGCAGTATCGATACTTTTACTTAAGTGAAAATTGTGAGTACTTTTTCCACCACTGAATGTACCCATGTCAGCCAGACAAATCCTTTAGTTTACACTTAAAAATACAGTTCCATCTGATATGCATGACTTCTTTGACATCATGTAAGTAAGGGCTACTGAAACACTATGCCAGACACGTACTAATCTGGCATGGCCAGACCAATATTGCTGCTGGGCGATTATTTGTATTATTTTTTAGTTCTGGCAGATTCGTCTGGTTACGAGGCCAGGCGTGTACTGATGGCCCAGATTCGTCTGGTTACGAGGCCAGGCGTGTACTGATGGCCCAGATTCGTCTGGTTACGAGGCCAGGCGTGTACTGTGATGGCCCAGAGATGACTATGCGGGCTCATGAGAGACGAGCGTTCCCTGAGATATTTCTCTGTGAATCAAAACAACTTTAGTTCAAGACGTACGGCACTGTTTCCTCGTCTTCCCTCATCCATATTGTTGTCCTCCCTTCTACCCAACCTGCGTTTCAATACGATCTCCTCATTCCTCTGAAATATAAAATACCACCCCCGTCTCATTGTCTGAAAGCACATATCATCCTGGGAAGTCTGAGCTGTCAGGCGTCGACTGCAGGGGTGTGAAAATCAAACCGTCCTGGGCTCCAACTGGGGCTCTCCTGCTCATCTTTCGTCCTGCCCTGTAATTGCTTCATTACAAGTGCTGCAGTGTTCTGCATGTGTCTGCCATGGGCCTGTGTCTGGCCCTGGTCGCTGAGGGAGATTTAATAACAAGCAATGTAAAGCAGCGGCTCACAGGCCATCGGCCGTCTGGGCGGCTAGGATATTGCTGTGGAATTTCTAATAAGCACCATCTGACCGATAAAGACCTGACAGCACAGGGTGTCGAGCTAAAGTACCACTCCTAGATCCTCTGTCTAGGATCTAGGACTGGACCTGGGGGTGGGGGTGCAGGGTGTTTAGTCCTTCAGAAATCCCTCCTCTGTGGCATGGAGCACTTGTGAGAGTCCATAAAACATGTGGACATTGTGTGGGATTGAGTTTGCCGAAGCCCGGCTCCTCTGAGTAATGGCCTTTTAATGGGGCCGAGGGCAGAGGGAGGTGATGGAGTGAATTTGTAAAAGGGCACACTGTAGAACAGCAGAACCAAGCTTAAATCTAGAATACTGAAAAACACTGTTGAAATCGGTTTGAAAAGTATTAATTTCGCCAAGTGACAGTCATACGATGGAGTCTAAATTAGGCTTCTACCCTTGCAGTCATTGCCGGTCTACCAGGCACATAGCTGACACCTAGCGTATGAGGTATGTGTCAGAACGTTCATCTCTATATCATTACATATATCATCACATTTTCTTCCTGGATCTCTCAAGTCTTTGCTGAGCACGCGTTCATTTATTACATGCTATGTCTTTGACCTCTTAACTACTGGCTACTTCCAAGACATAATGGAAGCGACTTTTTGTCAGGAGAAACCTGACATACAACAGCCCCGTTTCTAACAACGACCTAGTCATGAGACTCATGATTGGCTGCCCCCTAAGGCCACCAAAGCCAATGGGAGTCTGACCCCATACGCACATAGGGCGCGTTCGGAAATGCACCCTGAACGCACTGGTGTGCTCAGGGTGTGGTCTGTTGTTGTTCGTTTATTATGTGCACTCTGTGCGTTGTCGTTCGAAAATCCGGTGCGCTGAGTGGGCGCACTCATCCCTACCCTGAAGATGGGGCTGGCCAGTGTGTGGTCGTTCGTAAATGAGGCACACTGAACGCACTCTGTGACGTCACCGCCCACCACACTCAAAAAACTCACTGTATTCCCGATGCGCCTTTCCGAATGCACCCATAGTAGCGACCTAGTCATGATTGGCTGCTTCCTAAGCTATGACATGCGCACTGCGGACGTCTGCACCCAGACCACACTCTGCAACCATAGACATATGGAAACACTGCAGCATGGAGCGGAGTGCCTGATAACACTGGCTAAAGCGCTCGTTTCATCTGACAAATATGACTATGTCATCATTTCTTGTTTTTACAACAACCTTGTGAAAACAAAACAAAAACCTTTCTCTACAACAGTGGCATGGTTCTCAAACCTTTTCATGTCCTAATTATGTATTTGAGTGTGGAACCCCATCTGAAGATATTTTGTGCCAGGGACCACCATACAATTAAGATTTGTGTTAAATGCTTCAAAAATATTAAAGTTTTTCTTTTTTTAACTAGCCAATCTACAAGCTCACAATGTGCTGCACTGTGGCGTGTAGTGAGCTTGGCTATTTTTTTTAAATAACCTACGTACAGTGTAGGATTAAAGTGGTTAAACAGATTTTGGTGCTATATTAACACATTTAGCTGGGGACCCCCCGGAACGCTTAAAGGACTCCTGGCTGGGGGAGTCGGGGGACCCCGGGGCCCCACACTTTGAGAACCGCTGTTCTCCAGCATATTATGATGTCTAAATCCCCACAGAAACAATGTGTCTCAGTGATGCGTGGAAACGTGCTTTGTCTCTGCGGGATAGTGTGATGTATGAAGGTTGCTGCCACATACTGTACTGTGTCTACTGTATGACTTTACTATATATAGCGAGCACCATGGGGGATGGGAGCATACCGTATGATGATGGTTGTGTGTGTGTGTGTGTGTGTGTGTGTGTGTGTGTGTGTGTGTGTGTGTGCGTGTGTGTGTGTGTGTGCAT